>JBAMHV010000005.1:8027804-8040505 GCA_037177535.1 Pseudomugil gertrudae | reverse complement strand
ACTATGTAGTGTAAAGCGCTTTGAGCGGTCAATAAGACTGGAAAAGCGCTATATAAGTATGAGTCCATTTACCATTTCCTTTCCATGCATTGATTGGGCTCTTATAGAGGCTGGAGCATCTGTAAAGGCAGCAAAGCAAAAGCTAGCTTGGGTCTAGATTATTTTCACATCCTAGATTGAACATTAGTATCTGAACAGATTTTTTCTTTAAACCAGCTTTTTTTTCTGTAACTTTATCTGAAGATGATCTAATTTCTTTCTGCACAATTTAATGGTGCTACAGTATTTATCCATTTCAGTTCATTTTAAAATAAACAAACACAGTTGGCAACAAACTTGTAACTTAACTATCCTGTTTCAGGAATACATCTGAAACTTAGCCCAGAGGCGCCCATACTTCTTGTAACCCTTCATCTCATTTGTTCACCGTGTATGAACAAGTCATTTTCTTCTTCTGCAGAGCAAGCGGAGCGGTCAAGATACCCCTTAAGTAATAATTTACATACTTACACTGTGGGAGGGTGCACAGAAGTGCAGATGCTAATACAGTCCCAGTTACTGTAGCTAGCTTCCTTCAGTTGGGTGATAACACCTTTGAATATTTCAGCACTTTTAAGTCAAAAGGAAAGAAAGGAAAAGAAAGTCTGTAACAGAGGCACATCTATATGGTGCATATCATCCCTCTTATGGGTTACTCTATTTATTTTATTCTGTATCTATTCCATTTACAGGTTATTGTACTTTTCATGACACTGTGTGCAACAGAATGTACCCATCTATCCCGTTTGGATACTCAATGTCAATTTAAAACGTGGTGTGAGAAAGCCACTCAACATCCAATCCAAGCAGTAGAAAGCAACTCTGTTGTGGTGACAGGGGCTGTGACAGAAAGGAGGAAATACAGGGACACTGGGGAGGAAGAATGTGATGATGAACAGGAGAGAATGTCTTCTGATGTGTCTTGGGCAAAGTAAGAAATTGTGTGAAAACGCAAGAAGGCATCTTAAAAAATTTGAACTGAGCTGCCAAGCAAATCTTTTTATTCCCAGAGCAAAACAGGCATCTTGGAATAAGAGAGTCCTTTTTTTTTTCTTTTTGCTATGGGCTATGGAGAAATTCACAACCAATACGTTGTAAAGTACCACAGGAGGCTTGGGTGAGGAGGGTTAATGAACCCACCTTTTCCATCATCCCGGTGGGCGTTTTTTATGGAGGGAAAAATTAATTACATGTGACAAATACACCATTGCTGGGATGAGCTGCCGTTTTCTGCCAGGCGGCCTGTGAAGGAAAACATTTCTCCAATGCGGGGAAATGTTGGACTTGCCTAATCAGTGCTTCGTGTGTCAACACACACAAAAGACACATTACTGAAGCCACATCATCAGATTCACTGACGAAACATGACAGCACATAAAAAATGCAAAGTTCACAAGCACTGACACTGATGGCATGTTGTTTTCAGAGTAAAACATTGTACACCCTCTGCCATTATGACTCTTCTCTCCGGGGAAACAGCAATGTGAAATGACAGACATTCTTCTCATTGTGCACGGAATCCTTAAACAGGCAAGCCTTGAGGTTTTTTTTCTTAACTTTTTAATAATATGCACTGCAGCAAGATGCTTGAAAATGGTAATGAAATAATTTGCTCTAATAGAAGCATTGCCATGATTAAAATGACATGTTTTAGTGTTCCCCTGTTAGCAGCATATTGACCCTATTAATCATGCTGCTAAATGCAGTTTCCTTCTCTGGATCGGTCACTTTGATGAACAGATTATTGGCTCTCTATGTTGGAGTTCAGTAAGGTCTGAGCCAGGACTATTAAGCTAATAAAGAGTATGGAGTTTTAATAATTAAGATCATGCAAGCTTATGATTGTGTTCATTGTTCCCTGCAGACACAACAGTCATATAGCAAATGAATGGCTATCCAAAGATACATTTACTCAAACACTGGGCTGTAGTTTGGGCAAAACTGAAGTCACCTGAAATTTCTTTAGCTTGCCAAAAAGAAGCTTTCTTAAAGTGGAACATTAATCTTCACAAGCAGTTTTTAAAAAAAACTGGAAAAATAAAGAGACAAGTACAGGAACTGGCAGTCTGAAAGGGTGAGGATTTAATGTGGATTGCAAATCAAAATAAAGCAAAAGAGGTAATTCAACGAGGCTTTACACACTCATGTCAATGGAAGTGCTGAAGTATAGCCTGACTTGGACAATTAAATAGCTATCCCTTTCCACTAATGGACACATTTGGTGAAGGAATGACAAATTAGAATTCAATGAAGTTGTGCTTATAGCTGGATGCTTGCCTCGTAACGTCCGGTGCAGCGCTACCCTGAACTCACAGACAAATTACCCAGAACAACACAGCAAAGAATTATTAATGTACTCCTGGTAAACAGACACCTTAAGTTGAGACTTCCAAAATACAAAAAGGTGAATGTTTGGAAGAACTGGCTTTGTGTCTCAATTATTAGGTTTAATGGGATTTAAATACAAGAAGAACAATATAGCCAGATAATTACATAGATATTTTGTTTGTTGTGACATGAGCTAGTTGAAAAAATAATACCATGTTTTCAACTAACTCATGAGATGCAAATGGATAATAAAGAGGAAAGTGACAGCTTGGTTTTTAAATTATACAGTCCTCAAACATTTCTTTCAAAAATACAAGCTTAATCAAAATCACTTGTGTCTTTTCATTTAGGTTATGAGATGATTTAAAATCACAAAACATTGTTAAAGGACTTGTGTATCACCTGTTTCTAAACTGTGAACTTAGGTGTAATGCATGTACTACTGCACATGCCCCAAACTGAGATCTCAAAAATAATCAAATAAAAACCAAACATGTTGCAGCCCCAGCCTATAAATTCTTTTTTTGTCAGAGTAGATTTAATAAGAGGGAATTAAGTCTAAATTAATAATGCCATTTCCAGTATATCCAACAAATGGTGGGAAAAAAAGCATTGAAATATAAAATTGAATGAGTCCATTAACCAGTTAGGTGTCCTGTCAGGAAATGTACATAACGCAGTGTGCGCTAAAATACCAAATAAGCAATCAGATTGTCTTTACAGCTCTCATAGAGGGGCATGTGGAAATACGGAAAGACAGATACAGATGCTGGGAAAGGCTTTCTTAATTTAATGAAGATGCATTATTTGTTCTTTGGGAGTTTCATCCTTTTGTGAGAACTTAGACACTTATTTTAGTCATGACTTACAGAAAAGGAGAGATCCAGAAATGCTATTACTGTATATGAGATGCCATGCATTCTTTCTATTTTTTTTTCTGTAGGTTCTGGATTATAGATTCAATTTGCTCCCTAGAGGATTGAGGACATGACCTGCCTGAGAGGAAGAAGAAGCATTACATATCTGACTTACAGCTTTAGGTATTAAAATGAAAGCTTTTTATGGGGATTCTTGGGTGCAATTTTTGCATCGTCTAAAACTGTCAATTCTGTCTTTAAGATTTCTAATTTTAATACTGAATGCTGTAAATTGGGAGGTCAAACATCACTGCTAGATAATATTTTAGGTACAAATTCCCTGCACCTGGTTATGTGTTGCAAGGTCATTTGATTCACACATGTATGAGCAACCAGAACTGATGTCAAAGCCCTGAAGACTTTGTCAGGGTTAGGCTCTTCTGGGTGTGACAAAATCACAAATGTTCAAAATGACAGATATAAGTGAGGCATTGGTTCAAACGTGACATTGGTTTCGGTCTATGTATGCTTTGGGTCATTACCATAGACTGTATGGATGGGTAAAGCCTCCCAGTAGGGTAAGCTCATACTGTTGCCATCTTGGCAGAATTACGGGAGCATTCACTCCCAGAAAATGAAAACATGGGCAAAGAGATGGGGTTGATACAAGGGGTGTAAGCATGAGAGTGGATGATTGATGTCTATCAAATACCAAGCTGCCTGTAGCTAAGTGCTAACTTAGCTTACTCATATAAGGGGAGCTAAATGGCAAGGCAAATTTATTTATATAGCACCTTTCATGTACAGGACAGCTCAAAGTGTTTTACATTGAAACAGAAAATCATAAAGAAATTACAATACAATCACAAAAAAAAATTAGATCACAACGTTGGCTGAGTTTTTCAAATCGCAACAGTATCACATAAAGGTACCGTAAAGCTAAATGGAACTATCCACTAATTGTAACTATCAGTATTCAAATACAGCCAATCCAAGGTTACATAGAGAGACAAACATGACATACAGAATTGGACATTACTTAGGTGCACGTAATTGAACCAGCAGAACTAGTTCATGCAAATTGGGGAGAAATACCACACGAGGAGATTGACAGTGACAAATGCTTACCTTAATTCTCAGAGAAGTTAAAGTCCCACTTTAAATCCGCTGTAGTAAAGAATTGCTGAAGTCTGCCGTCTACAGCCACATACGGTCGAACGCATATATATATACACAAAGGGTTAAACAACTTCAGGGCTACAGCTGTGTCACTCAAAAACTCTGCAGCCAATCGGAATGCGCCCCCAATAGAACAAACCCCTAAAAGCTTTGTGTCAGAATCAAAACCAAAAACTGTGAACTGCAACCAAAAGACAGAGAAGAGAGAAAGAGGACGAGGAAACTGCAAACAAAACAAATGAGTGTAACTAAATAAAAGCCTAATAGTTTTTATGATGATTGATATTTTTTTATTTTGAGATCATTTATTTTGCTTGAGTCTTAAAAAGTTTTGCTTGAAACTTTTGAAACAAATCTGATTCCATAAGAGAGGATTTAACTGAAAGTCATCTCAGAAGTAATTTGAAGGTCAGGGCAGTCACACAATTGTTTTAGGAACATGGGAAAATGAAGGGTTCAAGGAGATGCAACATCTGTCTATGATACATCAATGTTGTTTAGGGGCAGGAGACCCGCAGAGAATATTAAAAACTTGTTTGTTGCAATAAATAATGCCATTGTGGAGAATTTTAAAAAACCATCCTGAGGTTAAGCATTTAAGCTGTCAAGTCAGTAGCATTACTATGAGACCACATAAGTAAACTGTGAAGCCACAAGTCTGCTGGTTATTTTAATTATGAAACTTGTTAGAGAAGTTAGAGGCATTTTTTTATTTTTTATTTTGATGCATAAAAATACAAACATGATTCCTGAAAACCCATCCATCCATCCATTTTCTTCCGCTTAATCCCAGAGCGGGGTCGCGGGGGGGCTGGAGCCTATTCCTGAAAAGCATTGTGATAAATAAGCATTTTGGCAAAGCAGTACATATGATGGGAAAAACATTAAGGAAAAGAATCCCAATAATGACAAACAACACAAAATATGGCTTTTTAAGTAAATGTATGCACTATTTTTTTTACTCCTAACTCAGGATTGGCTAGTAGAGCAACTTGTTTTTAACAATTGGATGGCTGTTAAGATTGCCAAATCAAACTTTACTTTGTTAATTCTATTTTTTTCTAGATACAAAATCTTCTTTTGTAAAATTTGTTTACATGTTGTCATTTCTTCATTAACAACAGATCACCAGCAATCCAGTATCACCATTCATTGGTAATGTAGAGGTTAATTAGTACTGTACTCCAGTAGCAGATGATATTGCAACATCAGCAACCTGTTTCATGGCAAAACATGCACAACTCTAAGGAGTTACACTCACCCTACCAGTATCTTACAAATATTATTGAATGATAGATTTAAAAAAAAAAGAAAACATAAGAAATGTCTGATATTATCGGTATACCTATTTATTTAAATGTAATAACAGAAATTATCACTTCTTAATGACAACTTTTATTCAATATGTACATAGCATATCTTACCTCTTTAGTTAAGTCTTTTTTTAAGTCAGAGAGACATTATATAGGAGATGGCAACTGACGGCTTGTGGTCACACTAAGTGGAAGGACTAACATATATAGTGTTGAACCAAACGGTCCACATTTTAACATAAAAGTGTCCCATTACAATATACAAGATTTAGTTCACCCTAGGAAGCTCAGTTCACCCTTTAGTTTCTCTTTGCAGATCATTGGGAAATGTTCACATGTGACATCCAGTTGTTTTGGGAGAAACTGGCCTTAAACTGTGAAAACATCTCTGGATTTATCAGTTCAAACGACATTAGGTGTGAGGCTTTCTCAAAGCGAGCTTCTGACTGCTCGATCTTTATGCTGCAGCACTGAGCGGCCACAGACGCGCAGTCAGACCTCTGCGTGGATTTCCGCTGTCACAGCCATTGCTTCGAGTTCAGCTCCACAGAACTCTTTCGCTCACGTCAAGTCATCCGTCATTGGTCGAAATTCGCCCGCTGGGGCTGCGCAGATTTAGCCCAAACAAGAAGCAAATGAAGTGGGCGTATCACACTACCTGTTAATCACGTAGAGTGAAACTGTGTTGATCTGCTTGGGCTGTAAATGATTAGCCCATTTTAAACAATTAAGTGTTTTCT
The DNA here is from genome assembly GCA_037177535.1 of Pseudomugil gertrudae. Classification (NCBI taxonomy): domain Eukaryota; kingdom Metazoa; phylum Chordata; class Actinopteri; order Atheriniformes; family Pseudomugilidae; genus Pseudomugil; species Pseudomugil gertrudae. The sequence continues at coordinate 8,034,049 of JBAMHV010000005.1, read as the reverse complement.
ATTTAAAATTTGCTCTGTGTTATTATTAGTTTTGCTCTAAGTAATGTTGGTTAATCAAGAATTAGAACAACCTTTTCACAGTTTTTAAAAAAATATTCATTAATGTATTATTTTTTCATCTTATCTCATAGGGTTTTCTCATCCAACCCTAAACCCAGGGAGGGCTAAGCCTCGTTAGCCCACTTATACCCGTCACCCCTGGTGCTTTTCCAGTCTTATCGACCGATCAGTGCGCTTTACACTATACAGTCACATTCACACACACACACTAACAGACCGATGGGCACATCGGGGGGCTATTTGGGGTTCAGTGTCTTGCCCAAGGACACTTCAGCATGTAGTCAGGGGAAGCCTGGAATTGAACTCCCAACCTTCCAGTTGAAAGACAATTTCTCTTCCACCTGAGCTACAGCTGCGTTTGTTTGATGCAATCCACAAATATTCATGTGACTGTAACATCAAAAACATCAAACCAGGTAAAAACTTCCAGTTACAGATACAATTGTATCGCAACATAACATTGTGGCTGTTAAAGTTTGCATGAGGCTAAAGACTAAACCAGGATAGCACTATAGCCTCACAGCTAGAAGGTCACTGCTTCAAGCCCAGGCTGGGGAGGGTTGTCCAGCGACCTTTCTGTGTACAGCTTGCATGTTCTCCCCATGTATGTGTGGGTTCTCTCCGGGTACTACGGCTTCCTCCCACCCACAAGACATGCATGTTAGGTTAATACCTATGGTTAAAATGTCTGCTTATAATATGTAAGTCGCTTTGGATAAAAGCATCTGCTAAATGACTATAGCATAGAAATTAATTAATTATTTACTTTTATTATTGTTGTTGTTATTAATAACAATAATATATCAATAATAACAATAAAAAAGAAGAAGAATAGTATAAGCCAGGACTACAAAAAAGAAAAAAAAAAGTCTTTTCAGTCATTTTAACCAGCCTGTTCTAAAAGATTGGAAAGTGAGATCTATCAAACTCAACAGCAATTTGTCCTTCGCCCCTCAACTCCTCTTCACATGCCCCTCTTCGTGCACGGATCGCATCCTCTCAGAGGCTGGGAGCACTTCTAATCACCATTTCTTTCCTCTTCACTGTTGTCTGTGTAGACATTTGTATTAATGCACCATTGGGAGAATAGAGCAGTTCTGACAATGCGGGTCCTTCTCACACGTCTGTGCAGAAGAACAGATGCACTCGATTGTGCCTGAAGATGTAACTGTTGTGAGCTGATAGGTGAATTAAGTTTTCTTTCTCAATAGTTTTTTTTTCCAATCTAACCACAGACTTTATTCTTCAATCTGAACTTCACTCATATTCTGCTGCAGCACCAGGTCCAAACAGTACATTACGTGGCAAATAGAACATTACCATCATGCAACTCATGATTTAAAAAAGGCATGTTGTATATGTACAGTTTTCATGTGCCTACTGTATAGTCCAGTTCCAATAAATACATGCAAAATACATAATTAAATTTATTACTCAAGCCAGTGTATTTGTGGCCCTGTCATGCAAGCATGCTATAAAAGCAGTAAACAAGTGCAGCTCTCATAAATGAATCACCGCTATAACACTTTGCTGTAGAAGAATGTGTGTTAAACCCCTCCAAATACACCACAGCCATGTAACTGCAACTAAGTTTGACATTTGCACAAACAGACCCTCAGCGTAACAATCGACTATATTACACAGTGCCGTTTTCTCCTTCTCCATCTGCCTGACAGTTCAATTTCCTGTGCAAAGGTTTAATGTTGAGCATACTATCTGTTCTGTATCTAGAATTTAGATCTAACAAGGTCATCTCAGCACACAGAACAAAAGGCCATTGTGCAGATATTCATCTGAAATGTGATTTTGTGTTTTACTCTCATGCTACTGAAACCCCCGAGCAGACAAAGCTAATTTGCAGGGGTCACTTTTAACTGCGGTCTTGTAAAAGAGCCGGTGGGCATTTGGTTTAGACAGCTGCTGCTCAGAGCTGAAAGAAATGTTACACATAAAAGAAAAGTATGCTCAGAGTGCTGTCTGTCAATTTTACCATCTCTTAAGTGGAATGCACTGATGGGAGTAGATGCCAAAGAGTAACCATTTACCGTGCAACGTTCAAGCATGTTTTTGTGATGAAATACACAAGATTCACATAAATGAATCAATAAAAAATAAAAGCAAAACATAAATGAAATGTTGCAATACATCTCCAGTAATAAAATCTGTACCATTCAACCACAGAAACTGGCTGCTACGTGTCATAGACACACAAAAACACACACCAGATGTAACATTTTATTGATTGAGGAATGCCCTTAAAGTAATTGCCTAAAGTCAATCTAGCCAGATAAACTGTTTTCTTGCTTCATTAAAGGCAACCACAACTTCTCTCTCAGTCACTCACTGTGAAGTATTGACTCCTAGTCCAATGACATTTGATTCAGATGCAAGGTCCCATAGATTTTGAATGAAATAATTGTGTTTGTTGCCCTTTGTCTTGCAAAAATACCCTTTATTGAACAAAATGTCTTCTGCCTGTGTCCATTCGGGCATTCTTTTAAAAAGAGAATGAAAAATATGACTCAAACCTTGATATAAGTTCTTAAGACGCACACATTTAACACCCTAAAAAACTTTCTAAAATGTTATATTATTGTAAATTTAATGCAGCATTACTAGCTTTTCATTAATTTACTTTAATTAAATGACATATATAGTGACAGTGTTTAACACCATGGTTATCCACTTTATAAGATCATGCAGATCATACAGAGAACATGTAGAAAGCAGGCAAAAATCCCAGGGGTTGTTTATAAAACATAGAAGACTGGCAAGCTGTCTTTTCTCTCAACAAAATTGCATAAATAAATGAACAGATAAATTAATCTAAAGAGCTCAGCAAATCCCACTGCGGTAAAATGCATGTGTGGAAGCGTGTGGAAATGCACACAAATTTTTCACATGTGCTCGCGGTTTTTCAATCCATGCTCATAAATTGTTAAAGGTTATATTTTCAGGAACATTTTTCACTTTGTTTCTTAAAATTCCCTCAAGAAATGAAATGCTCTAAAACAAAAATAAAAACATTTAGTTACTTGTGGAACAAACAGGACGGAAAAAAATTCCATCCAATCATTTTAACCAGCCCGTTATGATGGAAGTGTCCCATTTAATTTTGTCCCTCCCCCTTCAACTCCATGGGACAAGCATTGTCTGTTTTGGAGGCATGATTTATGAAACAAAATTTGAAGAAAGAAGTTTGCATTTGTCTTAAAGTAGCTTGCTCAAACTGCTTTACCAGATACCATACTTTAAAACCGTGCTCTCAGTTTCGCAATCCATTCACACAGTTATAAACTGTGCTCGCAATTTTTGTTTGTTGAAAAAGAGACTTGAAAAAGGCAGAATTTTACTGGCTTGTGTAGCAGTGGAGATGCTGTACAAATATAGATATATTCAGTGCCTCAAAGAAAATACTACACATGCCTTCTAGAAAATGACAACAGGTCGAATATATGATTTTTACTCCTAATCTCCCAAACCCTCAAACTCCTCTTTAATATTAACAAACCATACCTTTTCTTCATCTTATTTGAGCCTATCTGTGGTGTCTTGTGTTTGTTAGTTGTCAAGCACAAGTCCAGACATCAGGTCGATCAAAAGTCTCTTATGGCTAAAAAAAAAAAAAAAGCTAGATTGAAAATAATCACTCCCTTACATTTATAAGCAGTTATCCTCTTAAAATGTTTTTTTTTGTTTGTTTCTTGCAGACTAGCTAAGATACAATAAGATGCTTGATTGACTGATATAAGTGTTGTTTTGTTTTTTTTTTTCAGTCAGTTTGCCTGATATAATGAAGCCGCACAAAACACCCACCTCCAGATTAAGTGTTAATCACTCTGTGCCACACACTCCCTCTTAACACCAATACACATCACCTGACAATAGTTAAATCCAGTGAGTGAAAGCATTGCTCAGAGTAAAATAGTGTGCATGGAAATAAGGTTCAACCTTTGCTTGCTTGTTAATTGTGCATGTAGAGCATATTTACACTATGTACCTGAAGTTGGATTCTTAGTTTTAGATTGCCATTGATTAAAATCAAACCAATTTAGAATAAACAAGAACAGCAGGAAAAGCAATTAACTGAATGCTTTGTTCAAATTCTGAAATTAAACTGCTGCACAAACTTTCCAGTTCTAAGAACAGAAATACTAGTGTGACGTGCATTTGTGGCTGAGTAACATTTGTCCCAAAGCCGGTTCACACCAAACCAGCTAAACAAAGAGCCCTAAATGAAGCATTAGCCTTGTTTAAAGTGGGGGCAACAGAACTTTAAACATGTCTGGAGAGTTGTGTTGATGTTGAATAATTCTTTGTTTCCCGGATTCATCCTTGAAATCTGAAATGATTTCGCAGTGGTCCAATTAGGGAACATGGCATTTTACAACTACATCATTTATATCTAACTGTGTGCTGCTATGTGCTAGCATCCTGATAAACCAGTGTTAGTCTTACCATCAAGCCATTTCCCACTCCTGTGATGAAAGCAGATGTGTACACATTAGTGAGATTATCCCTTTAGGAGATCTCATTAAATAGCCAGATCAAAAGCAGAGTCCAATCAGCAGTAACCACAGAGAATCCAGAGGGCTTGGAGCTAAACATAGAACTTATATTTGGTTTCAATGTTTCAATCCCAATAATTACTCTGTTAAAGGCAGACCTGCTCTAACAGCGAACCTTATCTTGTTTTTTTAATGGCATATTTTCAAGGTACGCTGATTATAATCAAGCAAGGTCAGGAGATTAATGGATCAGTGAGATATGAAACACAAACGGGGCTCTTGTGAGCCAATATCAGGAAATTTTCTCTTTCTATACCTAAAATATTTATCAAAGAGGAAGATATCTCCATTTTGGACATGCAAATAAAGGGAATAAGAAAAAATACACACAGTCTGTATCCTGAAAGTTTTAAAGATGCTGCTGAAGCATCTAGGAGCAGCCACCTACCCTGCTGCAACACAATCGCCACGTCCAATCTACAATATGCTGATTCCATCATAATAAAGAAAATTGGCTCAATCCCTGAGGAGAGAGGCCTAATAGAAAATAATTCTACCCTTGAAACACTCTAGGCTTGTCTTTGATTAGATGATGCTATCTTTGTTTAGACTCGAGCATCTGGGGCAGGACCATGTGTTCATATATTTAATTAAAATACCATTGCTTGCACTGACAAAGGGTACTTATCTCATCAAAGTGTCCACTCTGGATTTTTTTTCTCTTAATTCAAAAGATTATCTGTGCTGATTGTCCATAGGGGTGGTATGGATGGGGAGGGGGGCAGTAGTGAGTATGGAATCTATTGGCTTGTCAGAGTACTCGCTCGTCTGTTGTCCACTTTGACTGCGAGCCAGACATCATCACTGCATGCCATCTGGCTCTGGGATAGAAGTATTTTACCTTTCTGCTGCATATTTCTTTATCAGTCATCTGAAGGTGCATGAGAGCGTAATTACACTGTCATTACGGTTGTCACAACCTTGCAGCAACATCATTTGTATGATTTACTGAAAACTATCCTTGCCATGTCGCCACAAACTTTATACCTTTATATGACCTGCAGGAAGCTTTTGGGAGGCAGCTGCATTTATTATAAACCAAAAATTTGAGCAACAATAATATTATAATAAAGTAAAATACCAAAAATATTCTTAAAGATTTTACAAAGTCTAAAGGAGCAACATTTTTTTAAGAATCTGATGCCAGAATGATGATTATGTTTGTTAAATGCACAGATGCTACACACACACAAATGTAAGACACGATTGCTACTATTTATTGGCTACAAAATGTTAAAAAAAAATGCTGAAAGATTCCTTTTTGACTACATGTCTGTATTGGTTGAGTTGTGTTTGGTCAACATTTGGGATAAAAAGAGGCTTCATCACTGAAGCTGGGGTTGTACCATGGGTCCTGAACCCTTCCTTTTAGACAATGACTGAGATTTTCTGTGCCCTGACTGTGAAACTATGTTTTAAAAATTTGGATATACATTTTCAATATATACATTTTTTTTCTAACCCATTATTACAATTACTTTATTTCTCGGTTTGCACATACTCACCTGGGCACCTTGACTCTCCTCTTTGTATGCAAGTTTATTTGGCTTATAATCACAATTGTGAAAAACAATATTAAAGGAGAATCTTTAAAAGTATTTTATTTATATATATATA
>JBAMHV010000005.1:7980992-8000595 GCA_037177535.1 Pseudomugil gertrudae | reverse complement strand
ATATATGGTGCTTAGTGTCATGATTTATGTTGTAATATAAGCCCATTATAATCAGACACTGTATCAAAGTAGTTTGATATGTGTCTGATATATCCAGGGGGATGTATGGAGGTGTAAGTGGTCAGTCAGCACTTAATACACAGGTCTTTTGTATTTTATATAAATAGATGTTTGTAGTTGGCCTGTGCACATCTAAATCATGCATGCTTTTTTTATTTGAAAATCCTTTTTTTTACTATCCAAGCAGAGCACATAACATACCCAAGTACAGACATAGTTTTTAGTAGTTTTTATGGGGGTGCTGCATAATAACCAACAACTATAAAGAACAAATCTTTTTTTTTTTTCACGTGTCTTGTCCAGCATTAAGGCAGACAGAATGATGGTCTGGCTGCTGTATTGTGCTGAGCAAATTTGCTTTGCTAAGAGGATCTTCATGTATATATGTATATACAGAGAGCCTCTTGGTAATCAGAATTCTTTATTTATTATTTATTTTGGATGAACGTTTGTTCAACATGATTTACATATTTTGCTGGACCCAACTGGAAAAGAAGAGAAGAGGACAGAGAGACAGCAGAGAGGAAAAAAGAGAAACACAGAGAGAAGAAAGAGAGACACCACAAAAGAAAGCACTGCAATCCAACCAAACGCTATTCCATGCGCCACACCTGCACATAAAACAAAACAAAATATCTCTCGGGGTCCCACAGAGAGTCAAAGATCTACAAATGCTACGTGCGCTGATGAACAAGCAAAACAAATTTAACCTAGGTGAATAAAACTAATCTCAGTGACCGTGTCAAATGTATGGGGTAAAAAGTGCTCACAGAAAGATGATCATGCTACGGCGACCACCTCTACCCAAAAGTCAGAGGAAGACCAGGACCAGCTGAGACCAGGGTAACCAGCAGCCATCCCAGAACAAGGACCCCAGCCACCCCACCCCAGGGCAAACCCAGCATCCACTCAGGAGGTGGAAGAGGGAGGTCTTAGCCAGGGCCCCCCACAGTCAGGGGGAACAGGCACCAGTGGGCCCAGGCCGGAAATTGCCAACCCTGCCGGGCACCGGCTGCCCAGGGCAGGCAGAGAGCTATAAAGAACAAATCTAAATGTCAGATTATTGCTAACAAGCTAATTTGTATCCCCTCGCGCGCGGGTAAGTTAGCAATGAACATGCTTCTGTACACAAACTGATTGGTTGGTGCCTTTCAATTAGAGTTTATTTTTATCTATATAATGTATAAGCCCTTTAGTTCTTTCTGTAAGGTTTATTTCCAAAGATACATGTCCTGTTTTGACATGCATGTGTGAATGAGTGCATCTATCATTATGTATGTGTCTGCCTTGTCCCAATTATCTCCTAATAAGACAGCAAAATAAAAATAAACTGGAACACAGCATAAAATAAAATCCAACTTAGTTTCGTCTTTTTTATGTGCAAAATATGAAAATACATATGTACAGTAAAAGTATATACAGTGCAACTGATTGTAATAAAAAGAAGCATGGCAATACATTTACAGTAGTATTTGCAGTATTTTTTTGCAGTAAATGAAAAATCTGACAATGTCAACAGAAAACATTACAATGAGCAAACTAATGAACACTGTGTCTTTTGTAAAAGTGTCTTTAGAAGCTATTTACCACTGTAGTTAATAAAATGTGTTTTCAATTCTGATACCACAATTGGCTACTGTTAAATTATGTTTTTTATTTGGATTTAATCAATGGTGTCACTGAATAGATCAGATAATGGCAGAATTAATAGCCTAGCATTAGCATGTGTATATATAGATATAATTTAGAGAATAAATTAGATATTTATTGAAAAAAGATTAAATATGCCCTTCCTAGTTTAAACAACTGCAGACAGTGTCCATATGTCTGTTTTTTTATGCATAATAAAGGTCTACCTACACTCAGTCGTGTGAGAGCCTGCCTATTGTTCTGTATCCTACAGCTTAACATTCTTAATGTTTTAACTCACTTCCAGTGCTCCTTTAAAGGTTATTTTCAAACTGAAGGACTTTCTTTGTTAAGGATATATGTATTTTACTCAAGTGTGCATTAACATATAGCCCTTTCAGATACCTTGCCAATGGTAAGACAGCCTTATACTTGACTCCAGCTACTTTTACAAGCTGGATTTCTTCAAAGACTTCTGTATCCATACAAAGTGTAAAAGTTATATAAAATCATCTTAAAAAAACAGAAAAAAATCCCACAGCTGTTACTGTGCCTCCAGCTTCATAATATCTAAAAATGAGCAAACACGGGCAGATAAACAGACCGAAACACAAATGACAAACAGAATGAATATTCATCAGGTGCATGTGAACACCAAGATAACACCGGGTCATGTCTGTCAGGTTGTCTTCTGGTCATTTCTCTGAAGAGCATTCTTCAGATAATGATACGCAGCACAATGACTGTTTGATTTTAACTTGCACTGACACAATCTTTCAACAAAATGGGAGGCGCTTACCTTGCAGGCTCAGACTCTTGTTGCTGTGGCCTGGGTCTCCACAACCATAACAGCCTTTAATGATGTTTCAAAATATTAAAGGGGGAAGTAAGAAAAAGAGCACTGCTTGGAAATAAGGGTTTGAATGCAGCGCAAACTAAAAGTTGATCTTTAACCAGGAGTTCAGTGAACTGAAGAAAATGGCAAGAAATGTCAGTTCACATAGAACCATACTCTATATAATTCAGCTGTCAGAGAGTGTTTGGTGGAAGTGAGTCCCTCACACTCATACTGAAGCATTCTTTCAGTCTGCAACAAAGCGTCACAAACAGGGCTATTTCTGGGCAACTTTAATGGATATCTGAGTGATCTGAGTGCACTTACTTGATGTTGTCCAGGCAACCAGAGTCTGGTTTCAGAATGGCAGTGTGATGGAACATCTTGTAAAGCGCGATGCCCAGGAAAATCACGTTGAGCTATGGGAGGTGGATAGAAAAAGAGGCATGAAGGGGAAGAGAAGGACCAGGATGAAGCTCGTGTATCTCCTCTTTCAGTTGCATTCATTTAAGACCAGGACGCTTTGTAGCACAATGCTGGAACATGGCAGCCAGACTCAGTTTCCCACTTTGCCAAACAGAGCGCAAAATCCTGTGAAACCTCAGTGGTGGTAAAACCAACTGCAGAAGGTCCGTTGAGACAAGACAGCTGCAAACTCATACGAAGAGTCTTGCCATCCGGTTTATTTACACTTGTCTTATCACATTCACACTTGACTACAGGGGATTACTGCCTGTGCTACATCGTTCCTCCTACATTTGGCGAGGAAGAAAAAACAAGGACTTTGAAACAAGGTTTCCAATTTTGTAAAAATACAATTGAGTATTTAAATATACACATCTGCTATATAATAAAAGACAAAGGCTTAAGCCCAAGTGTTTCTAATATGTGTGTAAAACAAAATGGAAAAGTTGAGTCAAGCACATTTCAGTGGTTTTTTTCCTTCAATGTTCAGCTCAGACACTCTGTAATTAGCAGGAAGAAAACAAAAAAAAACAAGCGTGAGGTCTCATGTTTGACTGCTGGATATAAAAAAAAGGAAAGAAAAAGAAAACTTACATTAAACAGACCCACTCTGGTGTATCTAATTAATTTTCCTTCTCTCTGTGAGCCAGTGATCACAAAAATAGAAAATGAGTCAATTCCGGTCACAGCATGGGGGTTTGTTCAGAGGGAGGCCACAAAAATGAGCAATTAGTTTGATGTAATGTACTTTTTTCCTGTATACAGGTGATATTCAGCTAATATCCAGCATCCATGTAGGAAAAAAAAAGAAAAAAATTTGCCAGGGGATATAATTAAATGTGAGCTGTTAATCATAGAAAAGATGGGAGTTATGGGAACCTTTGTCAATGATTTCTCCAGATTGGAGTGTAAAAGTGTATCATGAATCTAGGTGGTAACTATATCACAGCTGGTGTAACAATTATTAATATATGAATAATCACAGGACTGATACCAATAATGTGCGTATTGTCTAATCACATACTTGAGTATGTGTCTATAACAATTAACAATAGTTACAGTGACAGATGTTATGGAAACATAAGAGCACATCTTTGGATTTGGTGTAAATATTCAGATGAATGGCAGATTTCCATCATATTGAAAGAAAGTGAATCAATACCTGCTCTTCTATTGGAAAATGAGGGCTGTCCTATTTGGGAGAGACACAGTGTATATGTGTGTGTGTGTGTGCTCCTGCATTACACATGTGTGTCTGCACCCTGAGCTGACTGCGTGCCTGCAAGGAAGAGATGGAAAAAGGTAGTGGAGTACGAGTTGGAACGGGAACAAAATCAATCATAATCGCAGTGTGGATTACTCCAACACTGCATACTGAGCAGAGTTCACTCTCTCGCTTCCTCTCCTATAGCGCTCTGTCTTTTGCTCCCCGACGACACCCACCGCAAAAACTGTCACAGCCGGTGACTGTGGCGGGGTGACAAACTGCGATACATTCTCTACACCCCTCATTCGTTTTTCTGGACGGCTCTGAGCCCGGCGGTGGCATATATGCTCAACAGGGCAGAGAGAAGAGGGAGACAGGAGCTGGAATAAGGGATCTCTGTGGACCATTTAAGCGACGACCCGCAGGCTAAGTAGGGTTAATGAGCAGAAGGAAGGGGGGGGGGCACGCTTACCATAATTATCAAGGTTGCTGGTCCTATGAAACTCCAAATGAAGTACGTGTCCAGGCGAAGCCAGCAACTGCAATGAAAGAGAACAAGTGAGAGGTGAAGGGGGTGTGAAGTGAGGGAGAGGATGGTGGATATGAGTTGAGAAAGTAAAAAGGAGGGAGAAAGGGAAAGATTTGAGGTTATAGCTTTATACTCTTGCTGAGAGGATATACATCAAGTGGGAGGCTGGAGTGACACAGAGGAATAAGCACTTCAAAACATAGTGGCTTCAAGTGGCTTAAAGAAATATGACCATCAGATAGAATTAGGAGGAAAGGGGACTTTCAGTGTCACCGACAGCCATCAGAAAAACCTTTCATTGCCAACATTAGCATAATGTTCAAATTATAAAGTAGAAAGAAGGGATACAGATAGCTAAAACTCCCAGACAGAAATAATCTCTTTTCTGTATTTTCACTTTGCTGGGTTAAAGTAGCAAAATACCATCACAGACGATAATTTATGGACGATTCAATTAGCTTTCAGTTGAATCCAAACTACATCAATCCAATGAAATTGGATTGACCTTGACCCCTGACAGACATGGCCACACTTCGTCCTTAAACACCCATCAGCTTGTCTTACACGGCTATGTTAACTGCAATCACTGTAAGACCACCACAATTACGTCAATAATGAAATAAAGTGCTCTCCTGACCTCATATTTCATAACAAAACAATACAGAAAGTCAATTTCTACCCACCAAAGAAAGCTAAACAAAGACTACAAGAAACAGATCAAGCAGAAGGTGACAGTGCTCTTTTGAAATGGCAAAAGGCGAAGAAAAAAAAAGGTGATTCATGACCTGTGGTTGAATTATTAATCTTTTAATCTCCGCTGCTGCAGCGGATAGGCGCCTCCATTTTTGGCTGCTGGAAAATTACAGTTCACACTGCTGCGTTGTCATTCAGGCTGACAGGGAGTGAAAATGAAAGTGGCAGAGAATTAGCTGTAATTTAATAGCATTTTAAGGCAAACTGAGGTGTTTGGGGACCTTTAGAAGACTTTGGAAAGGGACTCTGGTCAAAATGGATTGTTTCCTTTAAACAAAGCATATATATATATATATATATATATATATACACACATCAATAGCTACTTAATTCTTGGAAAAAGCTTCATTGCCAGTCAGTATACTTTACTTTTCCTGTCTCCAAACAACTCTGCAAAGCACCAGACAGTTCTTTTCAAGAAGATAAAATATCACATAACAAGTGACATGTCTTTTTCTTTGCTAATACTGGGACTTGATATGTCCCCTCTCTGGTATCAGTAGATGAGATGAGGCAGCACGTAAAAAAAAAGATAAAATAAAAAAAATTACAAACCAAAAAAATAGAGAATAAAAAGCAGCAAGAATACGCAAACAAAAGCTGAACAACATGCTCAGAAGTCTGGCAGCTCATCAAAGTACACGCTCCAAACGTCGCTATTATAAATTATGCTCAAGGTTCTATTGTTCATTTTTTGCATTCTTCCTCTTCAGATCATAGTGAGATTTAAAGACTCGGTAGGCGCCAGGAGCTGCAGGCTGTCATTTTCTTTCTACCTCCTTCTCTCCACTATTGTCATGCTTGTGTCTGGCTTTTGGAGCATGCACATCTAGTTTCATCTCCCCTCCCGGTGTGCTACTTTTTGCAAAGCTCCTACAGAAATTGAGCATTTAATAAAATATTTTTTTTTTAAAAAGCAAAGAAGAAGAAGAAGAAGAAAAAAAGAAGCAAACATTGCCCAATCAAAACACATCATGCTCGTGCCAACACCTTGTGCTTTGCACTCTGGTAGCTGTGCAGCAATAAATCTGCAGTGAGCAGATACAGTCTGTCCTCGCAGAAAAGGCAAATGATGTGTTTGCAACGCAGACAGTAATTCTGGTCGGCTAAATTGTGAGTAGATAATGAAATCAATAAAACAAGTAATGTAAGCAGGGTGAAGATTATGGCAGGTTTTTGAATAAGTCTGAGGTAGAGAAGCACATTTTGTTTGTGTGTGCAATTTATAAGGCTCAACAATATCATAAGGCTCTGAGAAGTTCTTGACCACTGTTGCTGCAATGCTGCAATACCATTAACATATATGTTTTTTTATTTTTTATTGCATTTTCCTGGTAATATAACATTACAAATACAGATTTAAGATTTGTGAGAAAAAAAGGTAATACACTTTAACATTTTACTGAGGATACTTTATCATGTGTTGCAGTATCATGTTCAAAGGCTTAAGAAATATGACATTTATTTTGGGCCAGTGCTGCATTATTTGTTTACCAATATCATATCAAACAACAACAGGAGAAATAGACCCTCTGCAACTATCCAAAGATTCTGAGTAGGGTTTGGGCTTGGAGTTTACAGTACCCAATTGCATCAGGGATAAAAAAAAAAATATCTACCTCATATCTTCCACAACTCATTTTTTGTGGCTGGGCAATCAATGTGACTTGAGATTGCAGGTCTGTACAATAGGCACTTGTCATGATGGCTGCAGCACTTCTTATCCCTGATGTGCCCATAAATCAGGTTAAACCTGGACTAAAATCTCATGACGATTCTCATCACTCTAGAATAAAGTCTTTATACTTCCTGAAAAAAAGAAGCCCCTTTTTCAATTAACTTATTTTATAAGCAGCTTTGTTTAGGCTGCACAGCTGTTCAGCCCCAATGCCTTGAGCTCTACTCTTTTCTTTCCATTTTTCCAAACATCTAAATATATCTCTAAATATTGATCATTTTCTCCAGCTAAAAAAGTTTTAACCTGTTAAGGCCTAACGTATCATATTTTATACAGTTTCTGAGACATTTTGCGTCACTTTCTGGCAGAAACATTACTCAGTACCCTGATGTTTACTTAATGATACTGGTCTCCTGCACCCTGGTATCTATCCAAAAACAGAAGATGACACTATTATAATTTTGACCTATAACATGGTAAGAAATAGTGTATGTACGAAAAGATTTTCTTAAATGGACAAATAAAATGAGATGTTTCTGTCCAGTTATTCTTATTCAGGCGTTAAGATGTTAATAATGTGTCAGACCATGGGGAGGGAACCCTGGTCCTCGAGAGCCGTATTTCCTGCAGATTTTCTGTGTATCCCTGGCCCAGCACACCTGATTCAAATGAACAAGTCAAAGCTTGATAAGCTGCTGGATCCATTTGATTTGAATCAGGTGTGCTGGGCCAGTGATACATGGACAATCTGCAGGATTATGGCTCTCCAGGACCAGGGTTCTTCACCCCTGTGTTAGACAGTCTAAATTTTAAGTAATTTAAGAAGACTTCACAATTTCTTTGCTTCTTTGATGCAGACCAATAACTGAATCCCTCTGAAACAACTATTGGTCTTATTTAAAGGACCACAAGATGCCTTCAGATATATTAACAGAATGAGAAGTAGCTCACTGCGTTAAATCATTTGTTGTAAGCTGAAACATCAATTACTGCAGTGTTTTCCAATGGGAGCACCAATTAGCTTTCTTACAGGATGTGTATGTTGCTTTTCATTTTCTATCTTAGAAATGTGTAAAATTAAAGATAGTCTTGTTTGGCCTGCAAATAACATTAACAGATCAAAAGATCAGCTGTAAGGTTGTAGCGCAAGACCGAACTGCCAATACGATAGAAAGAAAACCTTTTATCATGCACAGACATGTTCTACTAGGCTGCACAGAGCATTTGTAGTTAAATAAACATTGTAACACTGTTTCTAAGAGTTGTACAAGTATTGCAATTCCGATACATCATACGACCTTCACCCTACTGTGCCAAACTAACCCTAGTATTTGTATGACATGATACATTTAGGAAAGGAACTGTATTCAGCATCTTTTTTAAAACTTCAGGGTATACATAGTAGGTCTGCAAGAATGGCTGAATGTGTGTTAGCTCTTCATCTAGAAAAAAGCGTAACAATAGGTTTTTATAGCCAAAGACACTGTGCAGAAAAGCATTCTGCATGCTCAGTTAGGTCACATAGCAGCTAACACACAACTGTATCAGCTAGATTACTGAAAACAACAAGTCTCTCATTGAACTTGAGAAGAAACATTATATCGCATATCTGTTTTGCTGCCCATCAGCAGCCTTGCTAGACTAGACTAGGGTTAATGCTTTGATCAAGGATACACATGTATATAGAGCAATTCCTGATTTATTTTACTCATGTTGCACATTTCTCTTAGATTTAAGGAAAAATAATCACAAACTAGCTAAACATTTGGTTAATCTGTCCTTTTTTGCAATTGAGCAGTTATTAGGAATTAAAAAAAATATATATTAATGTAGCATCAGTCTGCTGCAATGTGTTCATTTCAAGTTACCCCACCAATGATCATAGAGCAAACAGGACCAAAAACCCATTTGCACTTGGACTATATGCTTCCCCTTCCAACCAAACCACCACCACCTTTTGCTATTCTCCACATGTCACACCTCATCCCTTCCCTCATCCTTCAATGGCAGCATATAATTGTTCCACTGGTGGCAGGTTTTAATTATTCACATGATGCCAAGGCTCAGGCGGTGGCAGCTATCACCTCATCCATCACCAAGAACTATTGCTCCGCCAATCTACAAATGCACTGTCTACCAGTGGTGTGGCGGCTTGTGAGTGTGTGGCATACATGATAAACATCTCAGCAGCAAACTGCTGATGCTGGTCTTCATTATTTTCAGATGGGCTGGAGATTAACAGAGAGGATTGTAGAGCGATCCTCTGCTTCATCGACACTACTTTATAGACTGCGGGTTAGTTCACAGATACACTGATGTCTGAAATACCCTGTGTAGCTTTCAGTTCTAGTCTTTTTGTTAAATCCTTCTCACTTTCTAGAAATGATCCAATTTCCATTTCTCTGTTCATCATTCATAGTTCCTCTGCCCGACCTGTCCATTCCCGGTGAGGCATTTGTTCATCCTAAAATGTTTTCTGCTGATATGAGCTTGTCTATACAATGCTCCGTCCAGGTTAGGTAAAATATATGTATTACTGATCTGCTTTATTGGAAGACTATGGTAATAGCTTTTGAACTATCACCTTTGGGATTATCAAAACCCTCAAACCAACACAAACAGTTTCCATGTTGTTACATGCTGGTGGATGAATAAGGCTTTTCATAAGTAGTAGCCAATGATTTTCCTTTTAAAAAGCTAAACACCTTTTAAACGGCAAAATAAGCCCATAAGGACAACAGAGAAAGAGTAAAACAGATCTCAAAAACTGGTGCCTGCTCTGCTTTACTTTTATAAACAAATTAAATAAAACAACTGTCTCAAAATGTACAAAGCATGTGTACTCACACTCTGTCTGTGCCATAGCTGCGGTAGTCCACGGCAGCCGAAACGGCGACAATCAGAGCAGGAACTCCATACCCCACCAGGTAGAAGTAGCGCCTCCGCGAATGCTCGCTCTCAAAGACCTCCACTAGCATGATGTAAAGCTGCACACCTTCCAGGAACATCCATGTAAATGCTGCCAGGAAGAAGAAGTGAAGCAAGGCGGCAAAAACAGCACAAGCAACCTGGGAAGATAATGAGACATTAGAAGAGGGATGTTAACATTGCAGCTAAAAAATATGAATCCCCTTTGACCTCTTACAAGCTTAATTTCTTCATAGAATGCTTGTCATAATATAATAAGCAAAGTGGGTTATCAATGTGACTGCAACAAGCTGCATTTGCCTCACCTCTCCATGTTTGTGTCTCTAACAATTAGCATTGGCTAAGCTTTGTTTGGCTGAAGTGATTGGATGTCTGCCTGTAATGACTGGCAGGAGAGGGCTGCAGCTACTGAGCCCATGTGGTCTTGTTTGCTGTAGTTGGCATGGATGAAGAAGAGATATGAAGAAGTGAAGTCAACAGTCTAAAAGCAATTTAGAACTGCACCACAATCAGGTGTGAGCACATAATGTGGTTACAAACATTTGCAGATAGTAAAAGAAAGTGTGGATGAGACCCAAACAGCAGACTGCCATTCACATGTATGCACAAGCAGAGGCACCATTTTTACATAGAATGATCCAGTTATTAGCACAGTTTAACATAACTCGCATATTTTGTCACTGAACTGGTTTCAATTTTATAACTAAAAGGTTGAGCGGACACCACTTGCAGTCCAGGAGGGTGATCTTACGGCTGGGCTGTGAATCTTTCCCATAAAATATTATGGAGGAAAAGAGTGCTGGGCTAAAATATTACATTTACAGTCACAGGAAGTCACCTTTGTGGCTAAACTATGGGCTGTGGTCTTTTGCAATGATAGTTATAGCATCTACAATATAAGTATGAGATCATATTTTTTATCTCTTTGCCTATGAAGTTTACATATAAACTGCTAGTGCGGGATAATAAGGAATGAGATTATTGCAAGCCCTATTAGATATGTGTTTTCCATCATTTTAGCTACAAGTGGGAAGCTAGCGCTGCTGTCTTGTTCACTAAAAATAAAAAAGGCAGAACAGGCAGAACTGCGGGAGGTTAAAAACCCAGTTTACATTTAATGACTCCACATTTGTCTGCTGTATGAGTGTTGAGCATATACACTTGAAGATGACTGTGTGGTGACAGCATGCCACCACCTGCTACCACAATTGAGTTCTTATGGGAAATAAATGCCATCCAAACTACAGTTATTAAACTAGAGGGAGGTTTAGTGTGTTGAGCAGCTTAATCCAGATTATTCTGAAGTGGCTGCAAATTGAAAAACTTGAACAGGAGGCAGTTGTAGAGTGACTGGATGAGTTTAGGCTGATGAATATATTCGATATAAGTGTGAGCTATGCATGAGAATGCTGGCAGATGTTGTGAGTATGTAAATGTTCTTCTGTTGCTTTAGCACAATAAGAGTAAGTATTATTCTTGAATTAAGAGCTCTGATTTCCTTTTCTTTTCTTTTTTTTTTAGCATTTTCCCCTCACTGAGCTCAGCAGAATTTGTACACTACACAGCCAGTTAAACTTAATGGGAAGACCAGCAGGCAAACCAAAGGTTATAGTATTTTGCCAAAACATTTTAGACCGTAGCATGAACAAGGTTGACATTAAAGTGAGATTTATCTGAATATTTAAAATATATTTTTGTTTTGCTGAAAAAATAATTAAATTGACAAAACTGTTTTACTGGTACATAATATGTATCAAAATGCTGCATGTATTCGACATAACCAACTGACGAAAGTAAAGCCTCAATAACCCACATCAAAAATGACCTAAATGTCAATCCCTAGTACATAAGTGGTTTCAGTGAGAATTTATGAATAGATAATTGTGCTTTTCTTGCACCTAAATGGACATGTGCAGTCTTGGCCAGTACTCTACAAAATGTCTGCAGGGTTTTTTAACTCCATAAAATTCTACTGTTCATTTGGTTACGATATTGATTTGATTCAGAATTATAAATAGGGATCTTAATCATTTAGATGCCACATAGGGCTCCTTATTAGACCCACTCTTGATCAAAACATTGGGTGAAAAATTGATTAAAAACAAGCTTGTTTTCTAAAAGCAATAGGATCCAACCCTGCTGCTCTAAGGAACAGTTCAGGAGATTGTTCCTTCCTGCTGCAATAAGACTCCATAATTCATCTACCTCTGCCAGAGACATGATCACACAACTGGACTAAGTCAACCACTGTACTTACTGCAACCTACAACTGTCGCTTTGATATTATATATCATATAATTATACAATATTTTTATCCTTTGCACATCATTCAATATTCTGTATCATCTTTGCACATCCTTGACTTACTTAGACATA
Organism: Pseudomugil gertrudae; assembly: GCA_037177535.1. NCBI lineage: Eukaryota > Metazoa > Chordata > Actinopteri > Atheriniformes > Pseudomugilidae > Pseudomugil > Pseudomugil gertrudae. The sequence continues at coordinate 7,988,135 of JBAMHV010000005.1, read as the reverse complement.
TTTACATATTAATATCCGATAGCTAGTTTCATTATTACTTCATCTTGCCACTGCACCTTATCTGCAAATCCACTCTGTAGTCATATTTTATCTATTTCTAATTTTATCCCTCTCTGGTTTTCTATTTTTATTTTATTTCTATTTTTATTTCATCTTACTCATATTGTATATTTTACTTCTATTTTTTTATTCCTAGTTTATGCCACTCATGCCACTGGACTACTGTAACAACGTAATTTCCCTTCGAAGATAAATAAAGCTGTCTGTCTGTCATATTCTGTGAAAAACATAAGATGCATCAGAATACAAATGTTGTCTCTTATATCTAGATTCACACCTTATGCCTTAAACTGCAGGATAATTCCATTCAGAAGAAAACTATTTAATGAAAAAATATTTTATTTATAAGGCATTAAACCCATGTAATTCGATACTGCAGGTAAATAAATATTCATAAAATTGCACAATGGTATTGTTTGTTTTAAATAACATTATAGGTTCTTTTAACTATTGTGCTGAAGGGCTACAATAAAAAATATAAAAAGTTTTTTTTACCTTTAAGTGTATTTACAATTAGCTTGTTTTAATGTTAAGACATGTGCAAAACAGTCACGTTCTTCAAATAAAATAAAAAGCCAAATTAAATAAGTTAAAAAGAGAAGAGTTTAAAACTTAAGAAATGGTGCCGTTTCCTCAACTTAAGATGAAAGACCTGCTTTATAAAGTTTAATATAATTAGGTAAATTATACAATGTGGGAGGTAACACTCAAAATAGCACATGCACTTCACACATTTATGGGCTTTTCCCAATTGAATGTATTCTTACCGGCTGGTCGCCCCGATTGATCCCCACCAGAAACAAGGACTCAGCAATGAACAGGCTGATGCATAGGTTCTTATGGATGGTGTTGCGATCGCTCTGAAGGCCACGGAAGAAGCAGAAGGTGAAGAGGCTGATAAGCAGGCATACCAGAGACAGCAGGATGCCCACCCAGGTAATGACATCCAGAAGCATGTCGTGAACAGGGTCTGTATTCTGCAAGAAAAATGAAAGGGAAATTGCTCAACAGTGTTTGGAAAAATAAGTATTTGAAAAAAAAGTTAGCTTTTTTTTCCTCCTTACAGACAGAATCCGATTTTGGCGTTCAGTGAAGGAAAAAGCGAAATCTTATGGAAAAATCTTATATTTATGGGTTCATGTGTGTAGCTAAAAGAAGACAAATACCAAAATAAATAAATTAAAAGCCATTTTGAAATCATTAAATAAAATGAGAACAATAGAAAAGCTTTTACGTTTTGTGTTGTTTTCAGGGACTAATGTGCAGTCACTCAACCCTACAACAGACCACTACACCCAGCCACAGGTGGCAGATATGAATCATAAATGAGTCGGTATGAATCAATTTAAAATGCCCCCTGTTGTTCATTTTGGTCAGGCAACAAAGTGAAACAAAGTGAGCGACCCAAAGAGCCACAGGTGTCTTAGACCAGTACAATAGAAATTCAATCAAACCGTAACATGGGCAGTATCCTTTACTGTTGCCTTTACATAATTTTCTCTTTTCAGCCTGTAATTTGCTACCACGGCCATTTTTGGACACTAAAAAGATTTTTTCCTGACAACTGTGGCTTTCTGGGAGACATAAGAATCAACAGTTATTCTGCTGCAGTCATAAAGAAGAATTTACATTAGCACATGAAAGCTGGGTGCACATAGGCAACAAGAATGTCACAATGTCTATAATGATATCAGCAGGTAAGAAAGACACACTTGTACTCTCCTGCATTAAAGCGAGCACACCCAAAGCAAGATGAGTAACTCCAAAAAAAACCCCCAAAACTACAAGTTCCTTAAGGAATTTATAAGTAAAACATTTTGCTTAAAGCATCCATGTTTGCAAAAGATAAGTGAAAGAGACATTTATTATCTTCATAGTATCAAAATACCACTGATATCTCATTTATGCAGTTTATACAAACTCTTGACATTAAACTTTAGTAATACTTTGATGAAACCAAACATTTGGCAAATCAAGTTGAGATTCATTCAGATAAATGTTATAGGACCATAAGCAGAGTAAATAAAGGTAAACTAATAAAGTTGGCGGGCTGGTGGGTTCACATCTGCCAAAAAAATTTGAACCACGACTCAAAAAGATTTAGCATCACAAAAGCACATGCCATAGAAACAGATGCTCACATTCCCAGAGCAACACACATCTGGAATTTAGAAACAGCATCGTCATTATCTGATAAATCTGCTACCAGTCATGAAGAACAGGCTTGCTTTAACAGCTGCCTTCTATATGTAGAACACAGGGATGAGAGAGAAACATCTTGATTTATTTACTTAACATAATTACCCCATCCAAACAGTTTGGCCAGCTAGCAAGGCTTGAATTTCCCAAGGGGATTGTCCACTTTTTCAGATGACTAGGCATTGATGGATTGGGTTTTTTATTTCTTTAAAGAGTAAACTGAGAAAAAAAAAATTGAGAGGCAGGAGATTAATTTGAAAGAACACAAATTAAGTTGATGTTACACACATCCACAGGAAAAAATGTTAATTCATGTGGAGAATAAGTGAAAGGTATCTCAGATAGAAGCAACATTAAACTCCTGTAACTCTGTAAATACTGACTTAGCAGTGCACTGCAGACTTGTAGCATGGGTGCCGAGTGTCCAAAAGCAAAGAAAATACCCCACACAACGAATGTGTCCGTCTTTCAAAGAAGCACCTTTTCAAATAGCATTTGGACCACTGTCAGCAATAATTGTTCAGGGGAAAACTTAGGGAGAAGTATTGCACAAAGCCTCGTTCAGTGTCATCTCAGCTAACGCTAGCAGAGTGAGGAACAGATGCTGATCATTAACGGGCTCTGGTACAATAACAGCCGCACTGCTCCTTGAGTCTGGGGAGAGCGCTCTTTTGATTTTCCTGCCTGATGAGCCGTTGTGTATATGTTGGAGGGTTGGATGGGGGGGCCTGGCAATATGTTGTATTGAGAAGACATCTGTGTGTGTCTCTCTGTGTGTGAGAGAGAGTCTGTATCAAAGATAGACTGATTTGATCCCTCATACTTTAGAGGGGTTTGCAGTAGGAAGCAACAGATGTCAGTGTTAGGGCTTGCATGCTTTGTTGTGTTTGGTGCATGTGGCACATTGGTCTGTTTTCAGTCTGATCTATGGTAGAGGTATTGATGCAGTGGGTGGTAAGAGCTATGACGCATTGTGAAGGAACCCTAAGTTCTCTTGGGCTGTGCAGTGGCTGCAGGCTCTATCCATCACCATCTCACCTTCAATTGGAGAGGGGCCCGGTCAGAAAGAAAGAAACAGCAAAAGAGATGAAGGGAAAAAAGGGACAAAGCGATAGAAGCATAAGGAAAAGGGTGGGGAGTGTATCCACACCTTGGTGATGGATTTACTGTGGAATGACTTCTTTGTTCTGGGTGGTGGATGATGGCAGCCACAGTGTCGCTGCTGTAAAGGTTCTTTTCACTAAAAGTTTTGCCCAGTCAAAGTTGGCAAAAGATGTGGTATGCAAAGCCTATGAGCCAAACCTCAAACCACCAAGCTTTCATGACGGGAAGCCCTGTAAGGGTCTCTAAAGTGGGCAGATGTAATTTACTCTGAAATTCACTCACTGTGTCACAAGGGCGGGCGAGTCATACAGCATCCATGTTACTTAGCAGGGCGAGGCACATTTGTGCACATTCGATTTGTCTTCCAATCCCTCTCTCTTCCATTTTTTTCCTCTTATTTCTTAAACACACATATTTTTCATTCAGGATGGATGCCTGAGGAGATTGGCTTTGCCCATGATTTGCTGGCGCTCTGCACAAAATAAGGTTTCTGGGCACTGGTGCAGTCAGAAAAGAAAGAACAAACATGGCAATAATCCTTTTGTATGGTGCAGTTGTTCTAGCCAAGTCATCAATACCTGACATAACACCATAAGCCCTTAATTATGAAAAGTTCCTGTGTCTTCAGCCAAAATCTTCTGAACAGGTTCTCTAAAACGTGGATGAGGGTAAAGTCATGGAGAGAGGGTTAGAGTCTCAATTCTTTTATACCTCCAAGAACTGCTCTCAGCATGAGGCTGTGAAGCCAATCCAATTAAAATGCATAAATTTCCCTATATGCCTCCAGAGCTGGTGTTTGACTTATGAAATACAATCAGACAGGGCGGACTGTTGCACTGAGGGGTAGTGGCCCACTGCAGGGACCCATGTGACAAGCTCACCTACGTTATGACCAGGGATTTATGAGCTGCACAGAGATGGGGAAACAGTTGCGGAGAGGGCACATGAATCAGAGGTCCTGGCAAATTCGTCACATTTAAAAGGACCGGGAGAGAGATTCCAGCCTGTGTGGTGGGAGTTGACATTCAGCACATGCACCTTATGTCACACTGTGTTCTAAGCCTCAGCGACAAATGAGCTCGACTTTCAGTTGCTATGGCAGTTAACATGGTCTCTCTCTTCCCTGCTTGTGCTTTAACATATAAATAGATTTATTTTGAGGCACTGGTCTTTGCGTGTGTGCGAAGCACTGAGACATGCTTTATAAGTTACATCACAAAATACACAACTAACCTTGACTGTCCTTTCTCATCATAGTCAACGTCTGATGGTGCCACAGTGGAGATGCTCTATGAGGACAGTGATGAATCTTACCAAAATATCACCCTCTCCATCATTCAAAGGGATGTTACATTGATTTATATGTACTGGTCTATCAGGAATACTGTCACTTACCAGCAGCTTAATGCCTTCCTGAGGCCCATCTTACATACACATTTAGTGTGTAAAAAATGGCCCATATGTGGAAACAGAGCAGGTGTATAACTTTCAGGCTGAGGTGTATCTAAAAGATTTTTCTCACAAATCTCAATACCTACTTGTAACCTTTTCAAATGACAGATCTGAAATTCAAAGGGCTCAGTTACTAGTCTCAGGAGGTTAAATTATCAGAAATATGACCAAAGCAGATCCATATGAAATGGTAGGCATCCTTGTTGAAGTGACAGTCATCAAACATCCGCTAAAATGTTATAAGTGACCAAAGTGACAGACATTGAAAATAATTTCAATGAAGGTCAGTTATTTCATTCAAGTTTACACTGCCACCAATGAAGCTAGGGGCAGCATTTTCTTATGCAGTCAAGTTATTTCTAAAACATCTGCTGCATTTTCAGTCACACAACATCAGTAATAGTAAGAGCATATCTGGAAGTTAGCAAAGTTACATCAAAGTACCCCCACTGGTATCAATACTTCAAGAACACTGCAATAATTCTGAACGATACAAGATTCTTATAATCCTTCACATGCAGCTGTTGTCTGCGAGTATAGTTTTAATTTGTTTGTTTGGCCAATGGCACATGCTCAGATTGCAGGATCAGTCAAAAGCATCAGCTCTCTGGTGAGACTGCCCAAGTTTAGCAGAGGAAAGACCCCTGTAGCAAAGCAGGCATGAGCGATTGCACTCAGCGGCATTGATATTGTCTCTGTTTCACACTAAACAGTTGATAAAGGTAAAAATTTGCAACATAAAAACGAAAAACGTTTTTGGACACTAGACTTAAAACGACTGAAGCATTAAATATTTTAAGGTAGTCCCTTGAAAACATGTAAAGACTCACCACATGCAAATTAGAAATTATTCTCAAGAACAAATTCACTTCAAACATAATTAATCCCGATGGGAGAGAGTCTGTGGCGTTTTTTCCACTTAGATACAGTGCTGTACTTTTTAGTTAGGGATGTTTCTGAAGAAGAATGCATGGGCAAAGTTTTTACCTTTCTTTGTCATGTTGGGAAAGTTTACAAGCATAGTGTATTAGCAAAAATAGACCTGTCGTATATTCACCCAATTGATTAAAATTGAATCAGTAAGACCTTTGAAATTCCATTGTTTGTAACAGGTAATTTTCCTCAAAGCTGCAATACATGCCAGTTCTGATTACATATAATTACTGCACAATGTATAATTCTGAAACAATGCATCACATCCCACTTAGAGAACACAAACACCCTTCAATAAACTTCCGATAGCAAGTAGATTTTTCTGCTTCACATAAGCTGACATAAAGTATCTGTAGAGACAAAATGACAATGCTCATAACATCACATGGGCACCTTTTGCTGCTTCAAAATTGTGTGAACCAAGTAGCACATTACATGCTATCATAACTAGGTGCTGGAGGTGTGACACTACACAAATGGTCCACTGAGCCAAACATTGATTTAAGAGTACAGCATCTATCGTTTCCAGTTAGCAGACTGTATTGGCCTAAAATACAAGCTAAATTATGATTGTCATGTAGCCTCAAGTCTGCAGAAAAGACACAGTAACTTCTCTATTAATGAGCGAAGTGAAAAACATAATCTGTTGACTCAGAGGGTAATGTGTAATAACAATGCAGGCATGAGCAGTATGTTTTGTTGCCATGGATACAAGAAAAAACAGAACAACCTCCCCATTTATGATTTTTTTTCTGCTGCCTTTTTTATACACATGCCCTCTTTCTTCCATTCACTACGTTCTCACATCCAACGCGTTGACGGTTTGTCAAATTAAAAAGCCTCCATAGCTCCCATTCAGAGATGGCTTCCAACAAGTTGCTCTTTATAAACAGCCAAGTGTAAAAGATAAAGAATAAGGAAAGGTGGAAAAGTTCTATCATTTCAAATTGGAGTGTAACTACTGTCCACTTTCCCCGAGTGAACGCAGCGCCACAAGCAAGTCCGGCTTTTCAAAATGTTGAGGATTGGCTTGACTGAAAGAGCATTTTTACAGCTTCCTTTTTTTCTCCTTTTTGCTGCTTTGCTTTCATCGCGTGAAGGCTCCCATTCTTCATGGCTGCCTCGCTATTCCTGACTCGGCTGCAGCCCTGGAGGGAGCTTAGTGGGTCCAGAAGTCATGCTGCTGAGTGACAAACAGTGGTTCTCTCAAGCTCCTATCACACAGGGAGGAGAGAGCTGTTAAGGGTTTGGAAGGAGATTTCAGATTGTGTGCAAGATTTTTTTTTTCTTGGGGGGGGGGGGGGGGGGGGGGGGTGTTTTTCTCCCTTTTTCCTTTCCAAATGGTTTTCTGCCTTTTTTCTGGGACTGCTTCTGTCAAAGGAAAAGACGAAGTAA
>JBAMHV010000005.1:7963091-7976944 GCA_037177535.1 Pseudomugil gertrudae | reverse complement strand
AGAGAGAGAGAGAGAGAGAGAGAGGGAGAGAGAGAGAGAGAGAGAGAGAGAGAGAGAGAGAGAGAGAGAGAGAGAGAAAGAGAGAGAGAGAGAGAGAGGTAATTTAAGAAAGGCTGAACCATGGTATCCCCTCTGCATGGACTTTATGTTTGATGACAAAGGGTATATTGATGCAGCATCTTGTAGATGGATATTAAACACATTGAATTCACATTAAACACCTTGAATTCAGCATGAATTGTAAGCTATATAAAATGCATAACTTTGTAAACAATCTCTTCTCTACAGTCAGTTACTGGTAATCACACGGTTTGCATTTACCTACAGAAATACACATACATAGATTTTTCTAATTACTATTACTAAAACTATCCGTATCTTACATAGACAATTGAGATGCAATCAGTAAAATACAATTAAACTGACGATTTTGTGGCAACATGTATGCTTTGAAAGCAAAAACCTGTTAAAGGAATTGCTGACTGAACCTCAGCTAGGTTTAGCACAATGAGTAGCCCCTGTGATGATGTGCCTGTCAATATTGTGCATCAATTCTGCATCCAATTAAGTTTAATTAAGAGTGGGAGCCAAACTTTCAATTATCATTATTATGTGATTAATTGTACAGCTCCTGGCAAACACACAATATGCTTTATATGGAAAGGCCTGTGTGTTTATAGCACTTTTACATGATAGGATAAGAACTGCCGTAGCAGCTCTTTAAACATCTTCCATTATCACAAGTTAAAGAAGTTTTAGCAAAAGGGCACTATTTTATGGCAATGACTTGATCTGAGGAAGAAAAGGGTGTAAAAACATCGGTACTCCAACCTCACACCAACAATAAAATTGGCTTTGAATTTGCAAATTTCATCTTAAGGCAGGCAAGCCGAAGCAATAACTGCTCAGACTCTGCCCCCTGACATTTTCCTACCATTTACATTTTGACATCCATAATCTTCCCTCCTTTAGCTTTTCATGCACTTTCACTGCACTTTTTCTCTCCGCTGTTGTTTTCATAGTGGTCCCTCCTAAACACATCTCCCACTGTAGACACTTCTTATAATTGCTAAAGGTGAGGTTTGTCTACAAAACAGGCATTTTTTGGAGGAAAATAGAGTGAGAAGATAATGAAATCGAGAGGGATAAGCCACGACTCTCTAAGCAGCATCAAATAAGGCTAATATTAGTATAGAAGATTAAGGTGGTGCTCAAACTAATAAATAACAGCATGCATCTTCACCATCACTGCACAAGAAACGCTTTTCACACCTGCCTAGCAATAAGACATTTTTATATTTACTCTAGTTTGCTGGGCTTGAGATGGGATTTGCACATTTAAGTTGCGCTTCAGGGACAGAGGAAATGATGATGAAAGGCTCTATCAAGAAAGTGTCACTACAAGTGCATTCTCTGTGTAAATAAATGGACAGAGACAAAGAGCGCATTAAAAGCACTGAATAAAGTGAAAGTGCCCCCCCCACTCTCTCCTTTCAAGTAAAACAAATTAATAAATACAATAAAGATTACCTGCAGGTGTCTAATGGTAAAAATGACGGGGTCAGAGAGGTAGACTTTATAAGAGTCCTTATTGATGGCAGCTGTGATAACTGGTGAGTTGACAATGACGGAGTAATTAGTTGCCAACGCTTCATTGCCCAACTTCATGCTGGCGTTTTCTGTTGAAAGGTAGCTCCCGATGTGCTTGTAGAGGACGAATGCTATCCGAATTTCACCTGCAAAAGGAACAATATGAAAAGTATGTCAAACTAAATCAACTAATATCAACTTACAGTAGTAATAATACCAGCTGGTGGTGTATTATACTTCTGTGGAATGAGCAACGCAGCTAAATGTCTTGGTATTCCCATTAAAAACTGTGCCAAAAAACCCTGCAATTCCCTCCTGTTTGTACGCTCTTCTGTTGACATGCAAAGTGTTGCTGGGGATATTACAGTCACAGATGTATGAGTGGTATCTGATGGGCACCTAATTTATAAGCAGATATATCAAAATTAAATTCTAAAACCACTGATGTTCCTATATCTCCATCTTTCAGGATGAATATGCTGTCCTCAACCAGAGCCAGGATTGTCACAGAGGACCTCCAGAATTTGGAAGTGGAAAGGAGCATCCCGTTGCGAGTCCAGACCTAAACCCAATTAAACACTTGTGGGTTCAGCTTGGGCATGCTGTTTGTGCTAGTGTAGCAAACACTACCACACTGAGTGACCTTCAAAAACTCCTGGTGGAGGAATGGGAGGCCATCCCACAGCAAAAAGTGACCAGCCTGATAACTAACGTGGAAGAGCCACGCTGCTGTAGCTGTGAAAGAAACCTCCAAATGCAACAAAGATCCTTTACAGAGCAAAATGAATAAATGGAAAAAAAAACAGCCAAGGTGTCCATCCAGTCATCCCTTTTTTTTAATTAAGGGTCAGGTCACAGGTGCAGGGAAGCAGGGAAGGGCAGACTTTCCTCTTTCCAGTCACATTTCCCACCTCACTGGGAGAGGTCTTGAGGCATTCCCTTGTAGGCCAGCCAGGAAATGTAATCCTTTCAGTGTGTTTCGGGTCATCTCTGAGGTCACCTCCAGTAAGGGGGATATGCCCAGAACACCTCACTAGGGAGTGCTCCCAGGAACCATCCTAACCAGATGCATGAGCCGCCTGATCTGGCTCCTTGATGCGGAGAACCAGTGGCGCTCTCTGAGCCCATCCCGGATGACCAAGCTGTTCATCCTATCTGTAAGGGAAAGCCTGGCCATCCTATGATGGAAACTCATTTCAGCCAGTTGTATTCATGATGCTCTTTTGGTCACTACCCACAGCTCGTGTTCATAGGGCAATATGTGTTTTCTCCAAACCGACAAAACAACAGGGGAGGATTTGACTGATATGATGAAAAGAGGAAAAAATCTACCTAACAGATATTTCCTTACCTGTAAAATCTTTATATGCCTACATACTGATATATAATGTAAAAAAAAACATAGCTGAAGGCTTATATTTTGGAGCAATGCCTGTAGCTTCATCATCCAGGCTGAGACAACACAGAAAGCACAGTAATTGTTCACGTTCCTTTGTCCTATTTTTAGCTAGAACACCCTAATGGGTGATAACACCTCTATTTGTGGACTTTTTTCTTCTTGGAGCTATTAGCTAATACGTAATTGAGTGACATGGGTTTATTATTAACTTCAACCAAGGAAAATTAGCCAAAGAGCAATAGAGAAAAAAATTCCATATTGTCTTCAGACTTTTAGCCACTTAAATGAGATACGAGGAGACTGTGCGAAACATTTGGGTCTGATTTTTCTTACACCTACAATATGGTGACAAAAGAAGTCCAGCTTTGTGCCTCTTCCAAACCTTACAGCTTGGACTAACTGTGTTTTCCAAAGTGATGCTGGGAAAACACTCAAGCAATGAGCAAAAAAAGAACACTTCAGGAAACATCTGAGTAAAGATTTTGTTCACACAAGAATAATATGTGCAAACGATAAAACTGTAAAGAAAGAAAAAAGTCCAGTGTTGAGTTTGCCACTACTCAGCCTAAGTCTTTCCACACATTAAATATTCCAAAAAATGTGGCAAATGCTGCTCTGCTGCCACTGTCAAAGGTGAGAAATTTTCTTTATTTTAATTTCCTCTTCTATTTTTTCCCCTCATACTCGCCCCCTTTTTCACCCCCTGCTATCTCACATTCGAGCACTGATATGGAAGAAAGTCCCCTCCTGCTGTGACTGAGATCACTCATTTAGATAAAAAAACACATCTATTTGGGTGCTATAGATGGCAGGGAGGCATTTGCCACCCAGCTATAATAATCCACTGGAGGACGGCTGGACATGGACTTAGTCATCCAGCTGAGAGACGCCTGGTGCAGTTTGAATCGATGCTGATTTGCATGAGCAGGCTATAAAGTCTATGAACAGGGCAGCACTGCTCTTGAAGATAGCAATGTATTGTGTCTAACTACCTCATTTACAGTTTAAAGATGTTGCATGAATGTAATTAATCCTAAAGCTGGAGCTTTATTTGAAGACTGAGAAGCTCAAATCACTTTATATGCAGCAACATTACAACTTCATGTTATGATAAAAGTGAAAGAAAAATAATTAAAAACATTTTCTCAAGTAAAGCAACATTTCTGTAATAGCTCTTCACATTTCCAGGAGTTTATCCTGAGTGTGAATGTGACTCGGCCTGTGCGCGGTGAGCAATGACCCGTCACATCAGATACAAAAGTACAACGGCAGATTCAAAAGGTTCAACATCTCACCATTTCTGCCGTGCTGCTTGAGTGTGTTAGCTGACAGGTGGATGGAGTTCCCTTGTCCTCCACTTTGTGGGAACTTCAGATCAGGCAAATTCCCATCTGTGCTCATCCTCGCTACCTCCAGCTCTGCAAACACACAAACCCAAGAAGACGATACTTCATGTGCTGAGAACACTGAGGCATGTGTGTTTTATATTTGTTCTGTGGATTTGGTAAAATTGGTTTTATTAAAAGGTTTATACTCAGTTATTTGAACACAGAATCTTTAAAAAAAAGACACCAGAGGCTGTCTTTAAATATTAACTTATTAAATTAGTTTTTTATCCCTTGTGAAACCTGGCAAAATTCTGATGTTTTCATGAATGTTTTGAGGAAAAAGGTTATTAAAATAAATCTCTGATCAGTCAGAGGATAGAACAAAATAATCTAAAGGTTGTCTTGAATGTAACTAGGAAGCTTGCATTGGATCCTTTGGGTCTTGTGGGTTGTGGTGTCGATTGGGCTTGCTTCCCACAAATGCCGTCAGATCCCATTAGTATGTGGGAGGCTTGGAGGTTAGGTAAGTCCTTTTACTCATATCTGCAGCATCTTCTACTGTCCTGCCTAAGGGTGGGTGATCCTATATGAGACAGAGGTTGACATACGGGGTGAAACTGCTGTGCGGAAATATTTAGGTAGGTGGCAAGTGTCAAAGTTACATCCAAGAGGATGCCAGAATGCAGACATTCCTGCATTTAAACAAAATGAGTACACCTCACTCTACCTGTGCTTTTAATAATATAGTTAATCAGTGCAAGTATATGCATACTGATGCTTAGTACATTTTTATAGCAGCTGTTTTTCACTCTCACTACTTTTTCTTTTCCTACGTCTTTTGAAGGAGTATCAAATGTACATGACATCGCATTATCTTGAGCTTAAAAAGAAAGAAAAAAATGCCTTCATTTCAGGGAATCGTTTTTCTCATTAAGAGCAAAGACAGCAAGAGATACAAGCTGAAGATAAAGAGCAGCTTCTACAGCAGCTCAACAGCTGTTGTGTCTGAAGCAAGCTTCTAATTTATGGTTCAAAGATTTCCGTGTAGCACAGCAGAGGAAAATGAGCTGCTGATAGGACTCCATCTGAAATAAGGAGCCCATTCCATCAAAGTTATGTTATAATGCAATTCAATTTAATAAAGCAGTCTAGTGTGCACTAATCTCAAGTAGCGGTGACCTGTGTGAAGTCTTAGCATTCCTAAATGTCACATAAACTGAAATGAATGCACCGATTCATCACAGGGCAGAAATATAAGAAAGTTACAGGAATCAACATCAAACAAGTAAATTAGACAAATTCAGTTGGGAGGTGTAAATAAATATACAAGCTACATCTTTAATTCGTATTGAGTGTTATTGTTCATTTTAACAACATTATTAGTCAGGTTGTTGTTGGTTGTTGTCAGTACCGATCAAATTGAAATACGGGCACAGGAGGGCAACTTTAAGGTTATAGCCTCCAATCTAAACACTGAGTCTGTCAGCAACCACTTGCAGTGATGAATGTAATCAGACTTACTCTGTCAAAACAATATAATCCACCAGCTGGAACGACTTACGCTTCAGCAGTCTTTCTTCTGCAGTTTATCTGGTATAAAGCTAGTTTCTGTGATAATTACAAGTATATTTATCAATTTCTCAACTATCACCATGATATCAACGTCCCTTCGTCCAGAAAACTGATTTCCTTCTTTCCTGTTCATGTTGTTTACTCTGAAAAGTTGAAATGAAAGCAACATATAGTCGGTCATTTCCATGCAGTATTTTGTTATATTCGTGTCTTGTTTCTTAAAGTGGAACTGATTTTTACATCCACAAATGCTTCATTACACATTGAAGGAAAAAAAACTCTTATGAATCTTAAGCCCTCCCGAATTATCCAAGGTACCGGTACCTCATTCTTAGTCAAAGCTTAGTTTAGCACGTAATAATTTAAGTTAAAGATGCTTCCTTTCCAATCACTGTCTTTGAGCAATAAATCAACCAGTCAAAGCAGATCTATATTTTCAGGATCAGAGGGCATTAAATGAACAGGACCCATTTCAGATAGATAGCAGCACAGAGCTTGTTACTCAAGGTTAAAGCATGTAAACATATTTTTATGGATTCTAAAAGCCTGCTTGTTTCCTCAGCATGCTACTGTTACTCATTACAGAACAGAGTTTGGAGGATTAAATCTTCGTTTCATCATTACAATCGACCACAATATTCACTTAACCTGTGACAGGTTAAAATATTGGTGCTGATCAGTGTATGACTGGAGCATTGTCGTTATAGGAGCTGCAGCTACTGTTACAGCATCTCTGATTAGCCTGAAGTGAACTCCCACAGCTTGACTCACAAGTTGATCAAGTATAACAAACAGAAACTTAATTAAACCTGATAGTATGTCCAGCTGATGCTACTGTCACACAGCCACTTTGATAAAGGTTAGTGGTGACAAAAAGCTGCACAGAGGGCACATTTAATCCTTCTTTTGTAACTCATCTCATGCCATGGCTTCCCATAGTTATAAAAATCTTTTGTATTAGTATTCTCTTGTGTTTTTCTAAAGGCCATGGGTTTTCTGAGACATTCCTATTCAACTTAGCTAAGACAATACCCCAGATACATCACCATTCCCTGGATTCCAAGCCCGGCTTCTGAATTAAGGAAGCATTTTTTCTCCTCTTTCTCCTTTCCCTGTGTGGCTTTGTAAAAGAGCTTACAATAGGCTTTAGGGAATTTCTTTGATGCCATAGGAGTTGTTGGACCCATAGGCTATACCTTCAAAGCCGGTTTGAATAATACGCTAATCGGCAGAAATCTGTTTGTAAGATTATCATGCAGCGAGTGAAGCACTCTCTCCTGCAGACAAAGCCCTAGCCGGGCACATGCACTGTAACATGTAAATACAAACACGAGACACAATGGCTAAGAAAATATCCTTCCCTAAAGGGGAAGAAAATAGACCTTGTTATCAGCTTGAACCCAAAATAGTAAGGATGCTTTCTAATGGCTTTCGATTTGCTTGGAAACCCACAAAACAGCTCACAAAAACACTGAGAACGTTTCGCCGTAGTTGCGAATGTGGCTGAGATAAACCCGCACGTCACATGTAGCATTGAGTAAATGATCAGTCATTAGTGACTGCACTGATTATCAATAGTATTAAAGCACCCTGGTGTCCTCATTTAACATTCCTGCACCGCAGCATGAAGGACTGCAGACACCAACTGGAAAATAAATAAATAAATAAATAAGCCAAGCAAACAGAGAGATAAGGCCTAGTAAACATGTCACCAGCACATAATTAACCAGGCTACCACTATGTGCTATAAAACCTCAGCTGAGCTGTGCAGGCATCATCTTATCCCCCTCTCCAAATGAGCCCAGAATCTCCTTAATACCCAGATGAATTGTGTGCCAGATACAATAAAAAGCCCTTTTTATTAATTCTCCTTACGCTTGCTTCCTTTTAAGTGAGTAGACCTATATTTTTAAGTTGCCATGGCAGCAGGAAAAAGAAAAAAAAATCTTAATGTTGAGAAAAAAGGTGATACAACATAACATGTTTTTTCTATTTCCGCCCTTCTCCGCACGCATCATTTAGTTTTGCTTTATAAATAGATCTAACTTTAAATGTGATGCAATAAAATTCCAAATTTCAACAGATTATGTTTTTTGCATTGGATTGGCCCATCAGGGAAAACAGTAATGAGAGGACTTTCAGTATCTTCACCCACTTGGCATTTACGCACCCAGTAATCAGCAATGATACCCGATCTGCACAACTAGTCGTTAATTCTGCCCTAATAAGTGACTTGACTTTCAACTCAGTCATATTCGATGATTGTTAATTTACAGCTGACTTCTATCAAACGTAAGCAGTTCTGGCAGGCTTAACCTCCGGCAGGAGAGAAGCATTACTCCACAAACCGTCACACTTGATCCAGTGCCTCAAAAGCTCCACTGTCAATAAAAAGGCACCTGGGATCAATATCTGTATGGTGAAAGCTATGAAGCTTACACAAAAAGGAAAATATGTGAAAGTAGAAATACTTCAGTCATATCCAGGAAAACACTAAGAAATAATTCAGAATTATCATGATAAAAAAAGAGGAGTAAGTGACAAAGCTAAATCTTTGAGATGAGTTAATGATCCATCTCCTGGACATCTTGAGTTTGTGATTTCTTACAAGTTTATATGTGTTTTTATGTCACTTTAAAATGAAAGGGCAGAGTGCTGAAGTAAAAAACAGATTTTGTGAAGATACTAAACAAAGATCAATTTAGTCTTCAAGTTAAAGAGTCTATATTATGCTCTTGCAACAGAGTAAACATTTTTAGGTGGATTCACTAAAATAGACATACTTTTATTTTCAAACATGTCATTTTCCACATACAGGAACTACTGTCACTTCCTGTTAAATATGGACAGTTTTTGATCCTCTGTTTTACACCATCCTGAAAAGTCTCATCTATTCTAATTAAGTGACAGATTAGTCTAAATTGGTTGTACGTGAGGCAACGGGTGCATATTATTCAAATGTATGTCAAGGTGATGACATAAAGTTTAAAAAAAATTGACCAGAAAGAAACTATTTCAGACAGTTGAGCAGTGTCTTTAGTGGCAAATCATACATACAGCAGACCTTTTACATGCACAAATAAAAATCTGTCCACACACACAAGGAATGCACAAGATCAGGCATTTCGACATTTACATAAACTGGGATTGTCAGAAAAACTGCCACCAGATACAGACCAAATGTCTTAGCATATACTTACGGATGTTGTCAGTGTTCTCCTGCACAATGTCGGTCTTCAGTAGGTTATCAGCCAAGACGAAGGCCCCCTGTTCCACTGTGTCCAGCAGCATTGTAGCAGCCCTCAGCTGCTCCCCTGTGCTCAGATCCTTCCAAGCTGCTTGGGCCTGGGGTTGCAGCAAATTGTTGACCGTCTCCACCATAGCCTGGGGAGTTCAAATGATCAATTTTAGTGAGAGAAAACCAAGCTAGCCTGCGGCTGCTGTTGTTTGGCATGGTGATAAGATAAATGCTATGAATGAAGGGAGATAAAGGACAGTTAAAATGCTAACCATGCAAATGGGAGAGAGACAAATTTTCCCAGATTTTTTTTGTTTTGTTTTGTTTCATGACTATCCCAACTCATTAACAAGTCATAGGTTTGAACATTTACTGCTAACAAATGACAGCAACACCTGACCTTGCAACACCTGACCATGTTGCTAGCCTGCTATCATTGCTGGTAGGCTACTGTTGCTAGCCTGCGTTCCTATTGTTTAGACAGCGAATTAATCATGAAAATAAATCATGACCAATGTAAATAAAACTAGAAGGCTATTCTTACATGTCTTGAGGCTAGCGTATTTCATTGGGGTGATAAACTATCTTCCAAGAAAACAATTCCAGTACGCATAGGCTATATAAAATAAATAAATTTAACAACTCTGAGACATTCCAGTGGGCAGAAAAAGATATTTGCTGGTAGCAGCTATTTGCATCTATCCAATGAAGAGCTTTCCTGCATAATAATAATATTGAGCAACCTTAATGCCTTCTTAAATCTTCCTGCTAAAATACAGAAGGAAAGAAAACAAAAAGGAAAAAAAACATCCACAAGACAAGATAAAAAATTAAGAACCATTAAAGATTTTTAAATGCCAATGGCAAGATTTATAAATGGGAAAGTAATTGATCAGGCGAAGCAAATCCTTCCTGCTTCCACAATTCTGCCCTTGGAAAAAGGGGGGAAATAACTATTTTTAAGCCATTAGAGCAGGTAGCTAAATCTCTCATTTCTAGATATCTTTCTACACTGCTAACAATAGAAGTTTAAACTATGATACTCCAAAAACATTTCCTCAAATCAAATCCCAAATATAAACTGGTCCAATTGTTAAAATAAATAAAAACAGGTGTGTGCCACTCCACAAAACAAGGAAGCAGAGTTTTAGCATAACTAAAACATCACAGTACAACAAATCAGGTGCTTTAAATATATTCCTGATTAAAAAGAAAACTAAACGACTTTACAGATATTATGCACAGTGCAAGATGGTTACATTATAATATTAGGGCTTGCGTTGGGTTTGAATAGTTTAAATGTAAGAGAAGGCACAGGCTGACTGAATTTAAGTCTCAGGTGAACCAGCTGGTGTTTCCCCATTCAAAACACAACCTGTGCAGAGTAAGCCGCCCACACATACACTGTGAATCTGACGCAAGAGTGAGAACACCTCTGCACCTGCTAGTACATAGGAACATTCACAACTTTGCAGGTCGTGCACACTGAAACAGATGCATGCGCACATGAAG
This sequence comes from Pseudomugil gertrudae, assembly GCA_037177535.1. Classification (NCBI taxonomy): domain Eukaryota; kingdom Metazoa; phylum Chordata; class Actinopteri; order Atheriniformes; family Pseudomugilidae; genus Pseudomugil; species Pseudomugil gertrudae. The sequence continues at coordinate 7,966,305 of JBAMHV010000005.1, read as the reverse complement.
TCTACCAACTTTGAGGTAATTATTCGTATTCTGCAGCCAATCTCCAATCACACCTTTTGACATTCAGCTAGAGGCAGAGGTTGATTCGCTCTCAATTATGGAGCTCTTTTTCTTTAGGCACAGACATGCCTCCCTCCTCCCTTCTGTTCACCACTTCAACATTTTCTTTCCTCACTTTTTAGAGCAATGAAATAATGGATGTTCTGGGTAAGGATTGATGGACTTGCAGAGGTGGTGTCACATTCTTTTTATTCTCCCACAAACAGATCTATACAAGATAAGAATGTGGAAGAGTCACCCATGACTGTGCCTGAGGGATATAATGAGAAAGTTGATGAGGTGACAGTATGCAATGGAGAAACACGGAGTAAACACATCAAGTACAAAATGTGCATCCAATCTGAATTCACAATTAAGTTCAATTTTGAATAGCTTTTCAGCTAATTGTTTAAAAGCAATACAACTGATGTTGACTCACTGTGCATTATCTGGAAACAGCCAAGGACCACAACATACATTATTTATTGTAATAATTAATATGGATATTGAAGGCTAACTTTGCCTCTTCCAGAAAAAACAAGAGCAGTTGCATCATGTTTGAAAGGAATATATGATAAGACACTTCCCTGAATTTGAAGAAGTATCTCAGAGTATCTTCAGCATCATTGGAACAGGTTTTATTAGTCTTTCTAAAGACAGGTTGTTGCTGAACGATGGGCTTGTAGGAGGAGGTGAGAAGAACCAGATTATGATCAGATCTTCCTAACAGTGGCAGGGCAGAGGAGCTGTATGCATTTTTTATGTTTGCATAAAATAAGTCCAATGTTTTATTTTCTCTGATGGAGCAGCTGACAAACTGTTGGAACGTTGGTAGAGTAGCAGAGAGAGAGGTGTTAAAATGCGTTTGGATATTGTGTTTGAGTCTGGCAAAGCTAGCAGCTCGATGTCTCTTGTGCAGATCTTCTCTATAACAGTGACATGTCCTGGATGACACCAACACTGGTTAACCAGCACTGGAAGGCTGCCTACCTTTAGTTTTCCACTGAGTATGCACGGACCATCTTGAAGCCGTGTACAGACGCATTACAGCCATGTCTCGGTGAAGCACATAAAACCGTACTCTGTATTCTTTCTGAGACCAAGTTAGCACTTGATGCTTCTCAATTTTGTTAGCTAGCGATTTTATGTAACCCATCACAACAGTTGAAAGAAACAGTTTAAATCTCCATAATTTTTCTCTCTGCTTCACTCCTATCCTGCATCTGCTTCTCTTATTTCACTGATGATCTTGAATTTTGAGAGTATTATCAGTAGATCCTGGTGGTAAACAAGTCTCGTTGCCATGGAGACTCATAACAATTCTTGAAATAGCAAAAACAAAAATAAAAAAAATATGCAGAAAAACTCCTGTGTAGCACAGCCTCTGACCAGCATGAAAAAATCTTCCTGGACAAACCTAAATTAAAAGCTAATATCTTTAAAAAAAGACACCTACAATTAAAAAATTATGTTAGGTAGGTATGTCTGAGACCTACCACAATTTGCAGCCACATAGCAGCGCATTCTAGAGTGGAAAAAATGTATTTTAGATAGTGTATAAACGTGTATATTAAAATAAAACAAGGCATTTAAAAGAAGAGAATAATTCTGACCTGTCCAGAGTGTACCTTGTTTCTTGCTAATTGCTGGGATGGGATCCTGCCTTCTCGTGACCCTGAATTGGATATAATCATTGATGGTTTGCGGTCACACTAAGTGGGAGGGCTAACATATATTTTTGAGCCAAACGGACCACATTTTAACATAAAAGTGTCCCATTACAATATACAAGATTTAGGTCACCCTAGGAAAATCAGTTCACCCTTTAGTTTCTCTTTGCAGATCATTAGGAAATGTTCACATGTGACATCCAGTTGTTTTGGGGGAAACTGGCCATAAACTGTGAAAACATCCCTGGATTTATCAGTTCAAAACGACATTAGGTGTCAGGCTTTCTCAAAGTGAGCTTCTGACTGCTCGTTCATTATGCTGCAGCACTGAGCGGCCACAGACCTCTGCATCCGGTGTGGATTTCCACTGTTAAAGCCATTGCTTCGGGCTGTAAATGATTAGCCCATTTTAAACGATTAAGTGTTTTTTGTGTACATTTTGCTCTGTGTTATTGCTAGTTTTGCTCTGTATTGTTGGTTAATCAAGAATTGGAACAACCTTTTCACAGTTTTTTAAAAAAATATTCATTAATGTATTATTTTTTCATCTTTTCTGAAACATCCAGGGAGGGCTAAGCCCTGTTAGCCCACTTATACCAGCTGCCCATGGATATAATGAAGGATTGATAATTAAACTGACTAAGAAACATAAATAAATAAACAAATAAAATCAACAGAAAATAACTACATTAAAAATCTGAAAAAAATTAGGTCTTGAACCTCTTTTCTGCAGCCCCGAGGTTCTCTGCAGGCTGTTCCAGGGACGAGGACCATTTCAGTTATTTAATCATCTTTAACAGATTTGGTAATGTTGCTGCAGTCAAATTTGGTTTAGAAATCCTGAAAAAAAATCACAACCACAAGTCTGTCTGAAACATTTTATGCTGTTGCGATAGGAAATAAATATTCTTCTTACTGAAAAATGTTTTCTACCACTCTAATTTTGTTACATATCTAGTAGCAGGACTGCTGCATTCAGCAGCTTTCTGCTGCTTTTTGAGTTTTATATTCTATTAATATTCAAAGTATGCCAAATGTTTTTAAAAAATATCTTTGCAGGCTTTCTTACAAAAACATTTTATACATCTTTTAAGCCTGTCTGCTAAATATGAAGCTATAGAGTAGTTTCAAATTTGCTTTGTCAAAAATACTTTTCAATTAAAAATGTTGATGCTCAAATATAGTTTCTCCATGTTAATCTTAGAAACATATTTTTAATTTGTAGTAGATGTTGCCTAACTGGTGACCTCTCCAGGGTGTGCCCCTACCCGAGACCCTGAATTGGATGAAGCAGTATGGCAAAAGGATGCATGCCTCCTAACATGTAACCTCTCCAAAGTTTGACCTTTCCAGCAAAATGTGTTTCTCTCCTGTTTTTAATTGAAAGGAGCATAATCTGTGTCTGTCCTCCATTTCTGAATAACAGAGAAAATTAAAACCGCAAGCGGTGATGGAGGCCCTCGCACCTCTGGCGCCGCTCGGCTTATGTCGCGACCGCGTCCCCT
>JBAMHV010000005.1:7943603-7959125 GCA_037177535.1 Pseudomugil gertrudae | reverse complement strand
CTCATATGTGATGGGAGGCTGTGACGTTTATTATTACGCACGTAAACATGATGTAGATTACGTAATGACACAGAACCGACCAGGATCTTTCGGTCGAAAACAAAACAGTTTTTTTGGAAGCACTGAAGTTGAACAAGCAAAGCTCTGGCTCGAGCTCAAGAACCGAACTAGCATGGGAACCTGCCTGGTCGAAACAAGCCCTCAGGGCCAGAGGTCAACATAGAAACTAAAGAACAAAAGACTTTTATCAGTTAGCTTAATAATTACAGCAAACAAAAAGGGTTTTAAAGTAAAGGCTAAATAAAAAAAAGTCAAATCTAAATATTTGAAAAAATAATGTATCAATCTAAGATCTATCTCCTCAGCCTACAGAAGACAGTGAGAAAGATGGTTTTTCACTAAAAGAAGAATAAAACTTGCTTAAAATCTTTTAAATCCCTTAAAATATTTTTTTACAAAGGGTCAATAAGAATCGTGATAAAAATATAGGGATCTACATTATTATAACCATGCTGTACAGTTTTGCTTAACTCACTTGCTTAAATATGTTTTATCTGTTTGCAACGTTTGACACATTTTCAGTAAATATACCTTTTGACACAGCTGGAGCTTCTGGCAAATGTCAGATATACAGACAAAGTCTCAGGGATTTTTCCCCCTTTGTAAGTAAATATTTTATAAGTAAGTTTGTAAGGTATAATGCAATACCTATGTTATAGTACATATTCAACTGGCACACAGCTTCAGGACAGATGACCTGGATTTCATGTTGAAAAGGCACAGATGTCAATTTTGAAGCCGGTCTTCCCTTGTGGAGCATTTTCTTAGGAAAAATTGCCCTAGATTTTCAGGCAATATTTATTGCTAGCAACTGTTTCATATCTACTAGCTGACCAAAACAATGAAGTGAGTGGGCAGCCTCCTATATATTTCCCAAAGTGGAAAGTACCAGCTCTCCACAAGTACACTGTATCTTTATTCAGTTATCATATCAATGTTTATGCATTTAGTAACTGGAGTTGCAATGTTCTAAGAAATTTGCAACTGATAAATGTTTTGCACGCAAATTCCCAGGACGGCCGTAAACCTTTACTTAAACTTCCATAACACTTTTTTCTCAAGTTTGAGTAGTTTGGTGCATTTCCTAAGATGATATGGTCCCTTACTAATGACAACACATGGATACAAATACTAGCTGTTTATCATAATTAGAGGTGGTAGTCCGAGCATCTCTGTAACAGTAATAAATGAGCTGTGCTAAGGGCAGCATGTTGGTCAGCAAATGAACATTAAGATTCCCTGTCTATAATGTTTGCAATTAATCATAGTCAGCTCTTGACTGATTCTGCAACAAAGAGGTCATTTTCAAGACTACAGAATAGCCAATGTATGTTATCTTCATCATTTACTCTTTTTTAATTATGATTTAAGAAAATATCCATTAGTAATGCACTGTCCTAAATCAAAGTGGACAAACAACAACAAAATATTGTGCATATATTAGAGCTGGAGGGAGAGGAAGTGCAAGGATTGGCATGGAAAATGTGACCAGCAATGGGGCCCAAGCAGCTCAGGCTGCACCAGCAAAAGGACATCCCGGTGAAGATAACAGCAAACAATGTAGCTGCCCATTGGAATGGCGCCCGAGGAAGTGGCAGCCTGGCCGAGAAAAACAACACAATACTAAAAAACAACTAACTGGGAAGAAAAGTCACACCACCTTCACCTTGCACTTGTTGCTTATTGCACTTCTGGTTAGATGCCAAACTGTGTTTTGTTGCATAGTACTTGTACATGTGTAATGACAATAAAGTTTAATCTAATCTAATCTAAATATATACTGTATATATGTGTGTGTGTGTGTGATACAGTTTCTACACAGAGAAGTAACCATGTTGGTCACACAATGTGACAAATGTTACATTAATACAAGACACATCCATCTAAAGTACCCACAGACTGAAGAAAAGCTTCCCTGCACCAGTGGAAGTTTGAACAAATAAATCTTTTTGTTGACTATCACCTCTGTGTGCACAAAGACAGTGCTGGAACAAACCAAACCCTCACATGCATTAATAGCACAATGCTGAACTGAAGGAGGGAGAGCTGAATAATCCTATCAGAATGCTCACACAAAAGGGAGTAACAAAAGAAGACAGACCAGGTTGTCAGGGTTTCATCCTGCTGCAAGATAATTACCCAAAGCAGGAGAAGAAAAGAAACGATAGAAAACCAGTACAGTCTCTACGCTTTGAGCTCCAGTAGGCAACTTGAAAAAATCATTGGATGTCACACTAGAGCTGCCAAACTTAGTCAAAACAAATCAAGCTAAAACCGAGTGGGAAAACTATTTTCAATGAGCTTGTAAATCTTTATATCTTTTTAAAAAAAAGAGTAATGGGTACTCTCATGGTTTATTCAGGAGGAGAAAAATAAAAATGAAGCTTGTGCTAACATGCATATGTGACATTAAACACACCAACATCAATGATACGGAGAAAGCTTCCACCACAGACACCAGATTTCAACCGAGCACTGCAAACTAGAGAAGTTTGTTTAAAAGAACATAAATACAACACACATCTATTTTATCTGCTAGCGTGCTTAAAGTCCAGCAGAAATGATCCTTCCTTTCTGACACTATGTGTTTACTAAAATTCTTAAACTTTTAAAATCCTCAAGTTTTTCTTTTTTCTTTTTCTCTTTGTATGCATGCAGTAATTTTAGGAGATTCAAATTACCTACCTATACAGTATTTACTGTCAATAGATGTGCAGAAATATTTGGCTCGTGTTAAGGGAGCAAAGCAACAGGAAGTAAAGATATAAAGTTTCTTTATAGATAGAGCTTAAAGTGTTGGGAAAAAGCCCACATGAAGCAGAAACCCCGTCTTTGCACAAAGTTTGACGAGCTGCAAAAATAGAATGACATAAAGTCCAGGCCCAGAATAAAGTGGACCCATTTCCTTTTTTTATTTAACACACTATTGTTTTATTTGAATCATGCGGTGTCAGATGTCTGGACTCAAAGCCAGACAGTTGGAAATTTTTCTCAGAACTATTACATTTTCTTTGCCTGTCTATCATATTTTTTATTTAGGGTAAAAAACAGGAAAGCTGTAAAGTGTTACCAACTCCATCATCTCAGCTTACACTGTAAGCAGTCATTGTTTAGATTCTTCATACTGAACAGACTAATATAGGTTTCTGTTCACGACAAATGAGTTTATCTTCATCTTTCAATAAACGAGCACCAGCAAATGTTTCGAATCTCGTTACAGTCCTGAATGTAGAGCCTCCCACCAGTTCCCTGAAGGTCATCCTGGGCTCCAACACTCCCCTGGTCAGTCTTTCATGCGAAGGTGTCGTTTTAATGAGGGTCAGAGTTTCACATTCTCCTATGTGGAAAATTCACACTCGCTTGGTCCGTACTGAAGCACAAGATTTATTTTCTTTAAAGATATTTATGCAGAGATGCAGGGAGAGATGCAGCCAACTCTACAGAAAATTGCACATGTTTTTACTTCTTTAAAAAAAGAGAAATGTCTAAAGGAGAGGTTCTTTGACTTTGGAACAGCATGGATGGATATAATCACAGTAATTGGATGATCGTAATGTCACAGGCTGTAAACAAGCTGCCATTAATATGACCAAAAGGCAGAGAAGGCAGGGCGCCATTTTTATCATGTTAGTTCAAAATCCAAAGGCACAACAGACACATTTCTGCAGGGGGAACACAGAGTTTATCATCATCCACTTTGTTGCCTTATCAAGGCCAAACCCTTGTTCAAAGGGATTAAATTGACTGTAATGTGCAGCAGATATGACTCTTAAGACCTTTTCAGCATCTCTATTTTAGTTTGTTAGTATGCCCAAACTAAACTGGAATTTTTAAGATCTTCAGTTGTCTTTTGTTATTTGTTCACTACTTTAAAAAAATAAAAAAAGGTCCCTCAACTGAGACCAAAATTTGGTATTATTTAATGTCAACCACAAACCCAATACTTCATCCTGGACAGTCCCTGTCCCTGGCTCATTGCAACACCTGCAACTAGCACAATCTGCTTTTTCCCCCCAAAGTGCTGCTACTGTTTTCAGCTCTGTGTGTGTCCTCGGAGCAGAGGGACAGCAGAGGCAGGTGCATCTTTCATTTGCTTTGTATCCCTCTGTTAATCCCACTTATGTCTTCCACCAGGGCCCTGTCGGAGAAAACATTGCCCGATCTCCCTAATCAATGAAAGTCCCTCAAGGGCCAACAGCACGTGCAGTCGATGCCTGTGTTTACTTATGGCCACAGATGTTGCTTTGTCGAGTGAAAGCACTTCACTGTTTGAATTTGTTAAGGCAGCAAAACTGAGCTGTGTGTACAGTCATGTGGTTCTGTGAAGTGGAGCCGCACCGTGCTAACAGCACCCAACAGCCAGAGCAAAGCATCTGATGTGGGTGTTTCATTTTCTTGTAGGCTTTTATTTTAATGGCTAAATACTTAATCTTGCATGAAGACAGAAATCATGCAGGCAATTGTAACTAAAGTAAACTATGGTATAAGTTTGCTGTATTTTGGGTAGAGGGCTTTCAGTTAGTTTAAACCTATAAAACACTGACACAAATTAAACAATGATTACGATTTGGTTTGTCTATTTTAAACAAATTTGGATTTTTACATAAAGCAGGAAGAGCATTTATAAATGTGTTGCATTCCTGGCTGAATTCAGTTTATGAATAACTATGAGTGATGTTTTAAGCATTGTTTTATTGGCTCTTTTTCAAATTGTTAATAAAATTCTCTTAAAACAGTAAACATGTTAGGTTTTGACAGTATAAACGTTTTAAGGAAATTTAAAGTTTGGTTGTTTCTATTAATGCAATGCAACTAAGTAAACATGCTTAGTTATTTAGACTGACATAATGATGTCTAAAAAATGTATATTAACAGCTGTTTTAGTGATAAAAAGGAATGGGCCTTGAGGGATATTTAACAAAGGTTCATTCCCTGGTCTTTCTCCTCCTTTTGTTGACAATTTAAAGACAAAAAAAATGTTGACCAACACATGTCACCTTAAACGACCTTGCACTTATAAACTCATCTGTACACACAACCGCACACACACAAATATACTGGCAATATAGTCATTTGCACAATTGCATGAGTATAAATAAACTAGTTTCTGACATGCCTCAGAGGAATTGAGGCAAAATACATATTGCTACAGAGCACACACATAAAACAACATCTGGCTCTAATGTGCAGCTTAATTTAAGCCTTCTGTATAAAAGACAGGGACGTCAACTTCTCCCATATTTCTTTTTTTCAAGGTAGAAATTATTCTGATGACAACAGAAATGTCACCCTTGGGAAAACAAAACCACTCAGTGGCCCGAGAAAAAGCTGCGAGAAGCGACAGAATCCCCGTAAATTGGGACAAATATGCATTATGCATCACAGAGAATGATAACATAGCATGGCTTTGGCTGACTTTGTGGTTAGAAGTTGACTCAATGGTGTAATGAGGTCACTGCTTTTTGGCTCCTGAGCATTTGCTGATAAATATGTGCTTGCAGGAGAACTTTATTTTGTAAATGATGCAATCCTCTTATCTGGGGTTTTTCCACTGATAGTGCTGATGTGGGTTCTGAGACGTTTCTATGGCGATGGAGATGCTCCAGAAAAATCCACAAACAATGAAAGCTATTCAAAACACACGGTTTTAAGCTTCATGTTGGTTAAGGAGGAATGTGTCATGACACATGCATGTAGGGGTTACAATGGCATTAAATAAACATTTAAGGTGGCGCTGGAATTTGACCCTTTGAGTTGGTCATTACTGCCTTTTGGTCTTTTTGTGTCAGAGCTGCTATTGCAACTTCAAAAGGCCAAAGTTCACATTTGATGGTGAAAATAAAAGTTGCCATGATGATGAAATGACGCATGGGGGAGGAAAATTTGATCCAAATACCTGAACATAAAACCGACAGGAGCGCTCTCTCTTCTGCAGCTGCAATCCAAAGAAAATGCAAAAACAGAAAAAGAGTTAGAAGAATGTAAACATTTCCACTTGAGATATTTTTGCTTGAAATATAAGCATCATAGTAATCAGTTTGGCACTTTCTTTATGAAAGATCCATGGGGAGAAAAGCAGAATAGAGTTTAAGAAGAAGGCACTGGGATTTTCAATAACTTCTTGCAAACTTTGTGTTTTGAATTTAATACAAATTTTACTAAACTAAATCTTTTCAAGCTGGCATCTTCAGATTTAGGTATCAGTTCAGAGTTAATCAGTTAAGGCTTCAGGTTCCTGATCATGGCACATAGGTGCTTTATTTAGCTTCCTTTAGGTCTTTGCAACCTTCACTGTAACAATAACACCCAACAGATGCTGAGACGTGCCTAAATGATTTCTTTTTCTCACATTGGATGTGATAAACTTCTTCCTCGTGCTTTAAGAGTCCTTAATGGCCACTTATAAACTCCCTGAGGGCTCTCATGTCTTTTACCCAGGCTGGCTTTCATGTAGCTGCTTTTCAAACTGATTGATGTATCCTTGCAAATATGATAATCCTTGTGTCATGTTCTTACATCTCTGCAATGGATGTCTGAAGCTGTGTTAGAGTGACTTCGGCAAAAGGCCCGTTTACTCAGACAGCTAACCTGAGAGGGAGTCTTAGTGTTTTCACACTTCTTCTATTTCACAATCACTGCGGCCATTGTGCTCCGGGGAGCACTGCAAGGTTTAGAAATGGTTTTATACCCATGCATTGATCGATGCCTCACTGCACTTTTACCCGAGAGGTCTATAGAGTTCCTCGACTTGATAGCTTGATTTTTGTCCTGACATGCAATGTGAATCATGGGGTGTTATAGACACAGGTGTGTGCTAATCTAAACTATATTTGCCCATATTACTTTATTATAGATGGACCTAAATCTAGCTCTGGATACATCTTGATGATTTTTAAAATTTAGCTTACCTTATTTTTTCTAACAATGAGAGATGTTTGTGACTTTTGAAACTACTTAAATATCCAGACATGTTACATTGTTTCCTGTTGGGTGCCGGACTAGTTGTTTTTATCAGTTTACATTTTAACAAGCAAACAGGAATCTCCAAGAAGCATTGTTAGGACTGCAGTGGACTGAATAACGTTCCATCAGTCCTTATAGAGACAGACAGGTGAAGTTACTGTAGCCTCTGTGTGGTCAAACAGCTTCTGGTACCATGCTAAATCTCATACAGGTTAGCTCCAATTCAACCATTTCCTAATGAAGGAGCCTCTTGCTCATCATCACAGCTTACTCTCCTGCAAACGGTCCCGTCCGTAGTGTTAGCCAGCAAACTTCAGATGCTGAAAACTAAACTAATCTAACCGTTTGTTAACGTGGTCCTTTTATTGTCAGCTTGCAAAAATATATGTACCTTATATTTAACTCTACAAAAAGGAAATAAGATTGTCAAAACATTTAACGGGAAATATAGACACAAATAGGTACCAAATAAATGAAGGATTACTTTAGACAGGAACTGTTTTTTCTTATTCTTTAGATGCTCCATATTACACAAACTGACTTCATATTTGTAGACAGAAATTTGATCGACCATCCGTTGAACTCTAACCTCTCATGGCAGTAAAAGCTTAATATAGCTGGTCTTTTAATGCCATTTTCTCAATTTCATCTGTGCACCTATAGACAAGAATAGTAATCGACATCATAGCAGTTGCTCCTGCATGAGTGTTGTTTTAGGAGAAACCTTTTTTTTCTAAGAGATATTAAAAACCTTTGACGTAAATTTGCTCATCAAACTCTCTTCTGAGGCCATTTGGGCATCTTTACTGCCTTGTATCTCCACTGGAGAAACTGACACTAAAATCTCAATGGGGACATCTGTGTGTGATGTGGCAGTGAAATAAAAGCAACCCCCCCGCTCCTTCCAAAGAACAAAAAAATAAATAAACACTATCTGAGAACAGGTGTTAATGCTCATCTTCAAGCGAAGCCAATCCAGCAAATTAACGACTGACATTTTGAGTTTTACTGATGTTTGTATTTCTGTTGGCTGCTCCGGAGACGGAACATATTATTTCAGCTTGCTTTGCCTGAGTGCCCATTTCTGTGCTCTGCTGTGAATTGGCGAATAAATGGATTAGCTTCCAAGTTCAGCAAATATGAAAAACTCTGCACTTCCATTGTTAGGATCCAGCCCAATGAAATATTGCTGTCTCAGCAGTAAAAAAAAAAAATAAAATAAAGTGCTGCAAATGTAGTGCCTTTGACAAGCAATGAAGCATGGATTACATCAATGTAATCTATTAGAGTTAGGGACAGAATTTATGATACCTGTGAAAGCAAGTGTCCAAAATCAGTTTGTAGTGTGGCAAGGCAACATCATCATTAAAAGTAAAGTTATTGTTTAGTTTACAGTTGTTTGGTGTGAGGGTTTATTCTGGAAACTTAAAAATGGTTTTATATTCAAACAAAATGGATGTTGTTGCTACGACTTAAACAAATTTATGCATACCCTCCATTGATGAAGGAAAAAAGAACAGCAGTCACTGAAATAAGATGAAAATAAAAATTTAATAACAGTTCTGACATTGCTTTGGATTTGTGAGTCTGTAGAAAAAAAAAACAAACATGATAAACCAGTATGGCTTTTGTCCCTCATAAATCACTGCATGCAATCAGTTGTTTTCTGTAACTCATTCAGATTTCTGCACCAGCTAACAGGTATCTTAGCCACAATGCTCATGTGCACAAGGCTCTAAATTGTCTGAGAATTTTTTTCCAACTTGATTTAATTTAAAGCATCATTTTCTTCACTAAAAAAAATTTGGCAAATTTATATTCATAATACATTTTTATTCATTATTACTTTTGTCAGTCTCCAGTTATTCAGTGACAGCTAAATTTAGCCTTTGTTTAAGTGGCCAGAATAAAACTACTACTACCACTGTTTGTTTTTTGTTTTTGTTGAACATTATTTTCATTCAGTTTATTATTTAATAATACCAAAATGAGTCCTTTTAGTACCTTGTTAAGGCTCCGTGCTGCGCTATCTTTGCCGCCTGGTGTGAGGTTCCGCAGCTGCACATCAAGAAGATCCACCAGCTGAACCATGGCCTTCACAGTGTAGGTGATGTCGCCCGCATGTAGATTACCCTTGGTTTGCTCCGCCAGCTCCCGGGCTATGACGGCTGCTGTTTCTCCAGCTTTTATCTAAAGCCATTGGACAAAGACACAGGAAAAGCCAATCCTCTGACATGCTGCAATTTTATGCTGTATTGTACAGAATAACTCAACAGAAGAATGTGGCATGCTGTTATTCCCAACCTGCACACTGGATATATGGGAATACATGACGAATTGCAATGTAAATATATCTACCCCCAGAAATAAATGCCGTTTGACCTTAAATCTTTCCCCAACTGCTGCAGTACTGCACACAATTAACGTGTGTACACTCAGCAGTGTAGAGTCTCACACAGCTGAGTTTACACTGGAGCAAAAATAGTCTAACGGCACATAATTAGAGAGCATTGAATGAATTTCCCCAGATATCCTTCAATCTTTATAAAACTAATAGAACACACACAACTTGTATACAGCCGAGAATATTAAAAAACAATCTTTCTATGCATTTTCTTTAAAAAAATGTCTTTTTCTTGCCTCGGGATATTACAAGAACTATTGAGTATTTCCAGTTGTTGTTCAAAGGCCAAACAACACAAATTATTTCATTTGGTTTCCACACTTTTCCTTTTTCCACCACTTTTACAAGTTCATTTTACAAAACAGTTGACCTTCACACAAGAATTTCATCAACCCCAACCCGTTTTTGCACTTTTGTAGAGCCAAAGCAATCTTCTGCATTTTAGTTTGAAGTGTTCTTTGGTATTTATGTTGTTTGTGTCTTTCTGTTTTTGTTTCTCTGTGTAGCCATGCAGAGGTAAGCAAACATTAAAATATCAATTGGCAAAATATCAGCCAATATTATTAGTTTATCCGGTCAACAGCTCTGCCTCACTTTCTAATATTCCTTATTCAATTTATTCAGTTGGAATATAAAACCTATTAAATTTGGTAAATACAAAATAACAATTACAATACCAGCAGAATTGTGGAAAATAAGCTTTTGGCACATATTACTTCATACTGTGCTTGGGCTTTGTAGCATCTAAAATACACAATTAGGATAAAGTTAGCTGTATTTTTTTTGCACAAACACATAAAGTGTTCGTGAGCCATAAGGTAAGATAAGCTATAAGTTTGTGGATAAACGTAATGACAAGCATTTAATGAAAAAGTTTATTACATGTTACAACCTGTTCAGGGACGGTACCAAAAAGGAGGCAGGTGCAAGTGGTAAGTTTTTAGACAACGTGTAACTAAGACTGGGCACCACACCTGCTCAGGTGTTCTCCCAGCCCCAGCCTAGGAGACACACCACAGCTCAGGTTGGTAGGGTTTTATAGTAGCATGAGCCTCATCAAGCTCAGGTGCACGTGCAAACAATTGAAGAGGATGACATGTGCTGGTGCCGTCATACCCTCACCCTTAAAGAAAATTCCCCCACCCCCTGCGGAAAAGGAAATCAGGTTTAGTAAATTCTGCATCATACTCCTGTGATGCTTCTTGGCAGCAAATATCCCCCTCATGACCGTCCCCTTCATTCAAAGAAACTGCAAATTACATAAAAATTACATTTACAAAAAAGTTTTAAAAAATGGTAAAAAATAAAAACTGATGCAGAATTTGCTATTATTTTTCTTTCAGACAGCTAATTAAACTTCCTCTCCTTTGCACACACACCTTTCATAATGCACATAAATACCCCGTCCCACCTCCTGTGTTTCTTATAACTTGCTATGACTTGTTGTAACCACTGCTTGTTGTGTGTTCGGTGTACTGGGACACATTACATAGAACTCACGTATGAACAAGGGTTTTAATGGGATTATGTTTCCTGTAATAATCAAAAAGGAAGAAAAAAGTGTGATGGAAAATAGACACATGTTGTTTCGACCACCCCAAACACTATCAACCCTAAAACCAAAGTTATCATGTGCTCATCTAATTTTCAGTTGCCTGTCATTATCCGAGAGATTTTTCAATAAACACAAAGAAGCTATAACTGACAGGCAAGAGAAAAGATTGAAATAATAACTGTACAAGAGAAGTTTGAAAAACAGCAGTGACTTCAGCTAAAACAGGATCACCCCGATGTACTCTGGCATCACCTGCCATTGTGCCTCTGAGTTTATTAGGGAAGCTAATTAGGCTTCTTAAAGTGGTCCTCGCAGAGGTGTAAGCATGGGAATGTGTCTTTGGAAGCTGTTTTCCTCTTTAGCCTCCCAGTGCTGCTCTGCTAATGAAGGGAGTTTGGGATGCTGAGTAAAAAGCAATGCTTTTTCTTTTTTGTGTCTTTCCTTCTGTGTCTCTGGTGTCATTTCTTCTCTTTTTACTCTCTAAATCTCCCTTTTTCATTTCATCTACCAAGCCATCTGGTAATGAGCAGTGCCACACACAGGACAATGACTATAGATGTAAAATAATGAAAAGCCAGATGGGCATTCTGAATCGCTGACAGGTTGATCTTCATTAGAGCCCTACTGTCTCCACAGCGACAGCCACACTGACAGAGTGTGATTTCCTTTAAAAAATAAAAGGATTAATGGTGTTTTTGCTAAAAATACATGCATTACATGACGGCTGCAACTTCCTCTATAATCTAACAGGCGATATTTTAAACTGGAGTCACTCTAATAGTTAACATTGCAAAACAAAACTAAGAATACCTTTGCCACAGTTTTTTTTCTCCAAACTGCAGCAAGGAGCTTTATTGTGTGGCACAAATGAAGTTGTGCTTGGTATAAATGCACCTGATCATTTCCCAACCGCTACTTTGCTCCCCAGCAGCCATTCTCTGTCCATATCTGCAAACTGCTGTTGGTTTAATGGGTTGAGTTTTGTGCAGTTAAGTAGAACATAAGTGTTATGACATGCACGCCTCAGGGTCCTATGCGTTTAAGCGAGCGCATTTTTAACACTGCCTACAATTCATAACATGGAACCCACATCTTCACATGAAGTCACATTCTCCTCTTTTGCTGCAATTTTATTACACGCTTAAAAATAGGATGCTTTATATGAGTTTTTTACTTTTTTTTTTTGTATGATAACTTTCCCGGAGAGAAGGTGATACAAGCCATTTATGTTTTGGAGCAGTATGCAGGGTAAATAACTGCTGGATTGTGTTATGGGCCAGAAAGCGGCCTGGACTCGCCCTTTCCCAAGTGGTCCATTGAACTAGTGTTTTACTATATTGGGTTTCACTTTATCATAAATGGATGCGTGCACACACATACACACATTTGTTTAAATTAAGTCAAGCTTCTGGTTTATAGGTCATATGAATGAACACGTGAAAACAATAATAAAAGCACAAAATTTATCAGTTTTCTTACCTTCTGGTTAATGATGCTGACCCACGGGGAGGTACAGTTGCTAAGATCAGGTCCCTGCGCATCCCAATATCCTTCTTGACCCACACATGAATATGAAGCTACACCTTAAGAGAAAAACAGAGAAAAAAAAACAGGAGAAAAGTCTGTAAGTCTCTGAACAATCTCACGCTTATCCACAATTTCTAATACATTTTTTCTCCTTTCCTCCATTACTGAGAGATCCACGACTCTTTAGTATGTCAAACCCTTTACTTTGCAAAACTTGTCCCAAGAAACATACTTTTTAAGTGATTCAATTAATGGAAGCAGCTAATTGTAATTGGATGGCTTTATCTTAAATTGACAAAAAATGAAGTAGCTTCACTTGAGGCCCGTTGGACTCGCCTAGACAGCGTCTGTTTTTAATCATTAAGACTGAGGCAGCATCTGCATGTGTGGCTTTTTGAGGCTTGTTTAAAAGCAGAATTTCATAAAAAAAAAAAACGTGCTAGTTAAATGTGCAGTGAATGAATTCATCACAGCAGGTAAATTGCGCTGGTCCAAGATGACAGTCTGCTGACAGAGTTATGGTCTAGTGAATCCATTAATTACAATATGTCAAATGGGCTTCAACACAGATGTGCATACACAAAAGAGCAATATTAAAACTGTGGATATCTGTTATGTCTCTCTTATGATGCAAAATCACATGCAATAGCATTACCTATGATATTTAACTCACAGTAAAAATGAAGTACACACAGAAACATTTTCTTTTGCCCTAAATTCCATAAGTGCATTTTGCCCCGTACTGCTTTTCTCATACCTTAAACAACTTGCATGTGTATTTTCACTGCTGACATCAGCAATGCTACAAGTTGGCCTTAAATTGCCCTTTCTTGTATACAGAGGACGGGGTGTTGTTGAACGGTGACACAGTCTGCATTAACAGATATAAACTTGATTGACATATAATTTCCTTTCCCAGTCCACCTCAGACAGCCTTATGTTTGATGGCTTTATAAGATAAGTGACTGCATATCGTCCTATATTGAAAGACAGAAGGAAGGAGCATGAAAAAGAGAGGAGGAAAGAGGGAGGGGAGCCAGAGGAGGTTAGGTGAAGACAGGATGACAGCAAGCACAGAGAGGTAGATGGAAGAGGAGCTCCAGGAACTTTCAAAGAGTGGCAGAGGAAGCACACGCAGTCGTGTTCTGCTTGACAGTGTTGTCTGAAGTGAGATGGCTTTGAAGAGTGCGCTAAGAGAAGGTGGGGTATGTGTTCCTCTTATCCTGCCATGTGATGGCTGTTAGTGAGGTCTCTACGGGCGCTGGTGTTGCCCATTAATGAAGGCTATGTGTATGACTTCCTGTCCATGTGCTGATTGATGAAAGTTTTTATTTCAGCACCAGCAACGAGCCCATTTAGGAGGTGTGTAGTTGGAGTTAATATCTCTAAAACTCAGAGGAAGGCCTATGTGCAAAAAAGAAAAAAAGTAATTTATCGAGATGCCTTATATGCATAAATTTCCTATTTGCAAAAATATGATGGATACAGATACATAATAGTTTTGAAATAAATAAAGTTGTTAGAACAGCCTGACTGAATAATACATTCATTTGAGCAGAGATCACACTAAATAGTCAGACTGGAATACTCCTAATAGAAGCTGCATGCTTTTACATTGGGGACCCGTAAGATACGTGGATTCTGTAACAGTGTTCACATTAAAAAGATGAAAATGAACCATTTACCAATAATGCATCACACACAGACAAAAGTTGAAAAATAAAAAAACAATGTGATAAAAATCAAGGTATTCTTAGCAAAATAGTTTCAAACTTGGCACTGAAATTCTTTTTGTCTTTATAAACAACCTCTAGTAAAATTATTATGCAAACACACACAAACACACACACACACATAAATTGAAAGTAATGACAGAAATGTTTTTAAAAAGTGCATTTTTCAGTTAAAATGCATCAACATTTTTCACTCACCTGTGAAGTGAGATAATACAGCAAAATTATATATAAGCTGGCAGTGAAAACGTATAATAATGAATCTTGCTGGATGTTTTTACCTGCAGTTTGCATTATATTTTTTATAGGAATACACAGAAATCATATCTTAATCAACTGTTTCCTTTGACCAGGATTGTGAAATAGGTAAAGCCATTATATTAACAGTAGCTAACAGTGATTTTATTACAATGCACTCTTGTCTTGATTCTTTTAGTATAGATAAAAGCATTCACACAACATTCACAGAAATAAATGTCTGATTTCTGATAATCGCAAAACAAAAACTTAACACAGTTGTGTCTTAAGAGACAGGTTATAAGATATGTGGGCTGCACTACTAATTAGTTTACATACAATACTGTTATACTATGCTATCTTTAGCCTGACATTAGTGAGTCAGGAATGAAGACTGACAGAAAGCAAAAGAATGAGGCTACATGGCGAGTGTAAACATAAAGAAAACACTCCAACACCAACCAACATGGAGGCGAAGAGGCTCACAGCAAACTGGATTTCCTGAGGAAAATACAGGCAAACTCACAGAGAATGTTACTGAGAATGGACTTATCTTTCTTTTTTTTTGTTTTATTTTCCTTTTTATATTAAGAAGTAAAACTCAATAAAACAGTGTTTTAGAACATGTTAGAATCCCTGCTGGAAAAATATCTACATTATCTACTTTTTCATCCATTATACAGAGACAGTACTATGAAAGATATATTATTTAGCATTGTACAGGTATTGATTAGGGGTCCTGCTTTTAACCATGCACATTAAGATGATTTAAAACTGTTGAAAGAATAAATTAAAGTGTTTGGTAGCACTATGGAATAGATTGTGTAAAACAATTGAAATAAAAATGCAATAACAGAACTGCTTTTTAATTTTCTGAACATACCTGCAATTTTGGACTCATAAATAAAATGATAAATCAATCATCCAAACTGCATTTTCATTTTCTTCTTCATAGCTTGCTTATTGTGTAACTTATGATAAAGAAATTTACATTTAAGATTTAATTTTCAAAACATGCCCTAGCAAATATGTACCAATATATA
>JBAMHV010000005.1:7906479-7926544 GCA_037177535.1 Pseudomugil gertrudae | reverse complement strand
AAACAATGGAGCAGAGAAATGAGGGTTTCAGGAAGTTGTCTAACCTTTCTGCCTTTTGCAGGGCAAAAAATAGCATCTCAGTATGAAATGTTCCAAAGTATTAAATATTGTTAAATTTCTGAGATTTCCTGCCACTGTCACATGAAACATTACACACATGTACAACTAGTGCTAAAAATAATCGTTGAATTATCAGCTTCTCAACCATCAACTCATGCAAACCACATTTCACACAATGAAACCTACAGAAAACACATATGTCATATACTGATAACTTGGTAGCACTGTCCCTCACAGTGAGAATGTTTCTGATTTTAACATTGATTAGGGATTTTCTGTCTGGATTTGCTTATGTTCCTTGTGCTTGACTGGGTTTGCCCGTAGTTTGGGTTTACCTCACCTTGGAATATAAACATCAATCATTAGGTTAACTGGTGCATAGCGATGTGTCAGCCTGTAATGTACTAGCAACTAATGGCAGCTAGATTGATCCCAGCTTTTTGTGACCGTAAGCAGATAAAGACATTTTAGAAAATAGATGGATGACCTGAAGTAAAAAGAAAAAAAGGTTGAAAGAGATCAAGCTTTGGCATGCAGCCTGTCAAAACGCTGAACATCACCTGTTTGACAGAATAAAAAAAAGACATCCAAGATGTTTAGGTGGAGAAACACTGGGGGTCACAACCATTTCTGCTTTCTAGAAATATAAAATAAAAGACTTTTTTCCTTGTAACTTGGGAAGCATCTTATATGGATATAGTTACTTTACTTATATGAGTATGATTATGCTTTTGTTTTTGCTTTTGGTTTGATCAAATCTAATAATTCCGACATCTCACTGTTACCAGCCCACATATACTCAAAGTACTGGAGTGTTTATGCATGCTTTGAAGTTAATTACAAGTAGTACAAAAACATCTCTTAATAGACTGTCCTATACATCTCACACAACAAAAAACATGAAGAACAAATAACATGCCGTTATTGTTTTTGTTTTGGCCGTGATTTGAACTTAAAATGACTGGCCGTAGATTAAATTAACCATTTGAAGTAAATGTATTGATCCATATGGGGAAGTAAGAAGAATCCCAGTCACCTCACTGGACGACTGCGTTTAGGGTGAAAAGCTTACAGACAGTAAAATATTGGAAAGGGGTTAATCCTCTGGGGATCAAATTAATATAAAAATCCATGTTAATCTCTTGCTACTAGACAAAGTTTTAATACTGTCCAACTGAAGACATTAAATTAACCTAATTTAAGCTGTGTTTCACAATCTAGGGATAATAATAAGTATGTGACAGTGCTTTCAGTTACTATCATTCTCAGACACTACATATACAGCGTATGAGAAATTTTCATATAAGAAATGATGAATAAAGCTGGTCTTACCGAGTCTGTTGTCCAATGCTCCAAAGTCCAGCGAGTATTTCACAACGTGGTAATTGTTCCAAACATACAGCAGGTTGTCCCTAGGATTATAATCCACAGCAGCAATGTACTGATAAGAGTTGGGGAAAGAGATGTCCAGAAACCCATCTTTACTTAGTTCTGTGTTATAGATGTAGTCTATCTTGTTTCCAGTTGCTTCGTTGTCATCATCCTCGTATACTGATTTCACCACATAGAGGATCCCACAAATCATGAAGGCATTGGATGCTGAGCGTTTGTCGTAGGCTGTGTCCCAGGTCCCCTCCACACGCAATGTGTAGGGATTGAGCTGACTGATAACAATCCGGCCATTGTTTTGCTCAGTGGCATAAATTACCCAAAGTCCGTTTTCATCTACCGCCAAGTCGATGTCGGATTTTCCTCCCCAACGGTATGGAGATGTGTCATGATAGTTGGCGTTAGCTATGATAGCCTCTCCGCTTTTAATACGAGTTCGGAGGTCAAACTTGACAATGTTGCGCGTACGTTCCTTGTTGAAGAAGAGTGCTCCATCATAGACCACAAAGCCTGTTCCGTCAACGCGATGTGGGAGCTTGTATGTCGTTGTCGGCCTTCCAGCTATGAAATCCTCCTTGGAAGAGTATTCGGTCAAAGTGTCTGTGCGATAGGGTGTCCAAGGCATGTAGTAGATCTTATCTGAGGCCTGGAGAGGGTCTTTGCACCAGGCTCCGGACTGGTGGTCCGATTCAAAAAGGTGCTCACTCTGGTACACCCTGCGCAGAAGCCCTGGGCACAGGAATACTGAGGAGCCAAAAATGGGGAAAGACAATTACAGAGTTACATTGGCAGGTATTAAAGAAGCAAATAGAAACAGTAACTCAAATGAACTATGAAATCTATTGTTCTCCAAAAAAGACAAGGGTGCTGATACTTAACGTCTTCCTCCCTGTTAGTAGTCAGAACATTTTCATTTTAAGAGCAGAAAGTATTTGCATAAAAATAATATTAGTGATGGAGTTCATTCGATCACTCAAGCAAGTTTCAGATTATCTTTTACAAAGCATGGAAATTGAAATTTAACAGAACACAACTAATACCCAAAACACAATCTCACACTCCATTATTGCCAAATGTGGCACATATGTATCATCTAATTGTTTTTGGGTTTCAGTTACTCACTGCAGCTTACAGTTTGCAACTATGGTGTAATTTTTTTTAATTCAGCTGGTCTCTGACCTTGAAAGCATCTACAGCATTGCTGAACAAACTCAATGTTGGTATGGGGGGGGGGGGGGGACTAAACTCAGAGAGAGGTTATCTTCTCTGACTTAATGTAGACCAGAGATACTTTGAAAACTTACCAGATATACCACTAACTGTTCCACATCTCATAAAAATACACACATTTACATTTTGCCCTTTTCACTATAACATCTGCTCAAATAAATAAACAGATCTTTATGTAAAAACCCTAATGAGAGTTTTATATAAATAAAACTAAACACATACAACCAAAATTTTGATAAATGGCTCTGTTGCAATAATTGGCTAAGGCAGCCCTTTAGCAAAATGAAAGTCAAAGAAGAAAATTAGGAACAGAAATGACATCATCTAAATAGTGTCTGCCAATCCATTATTTCATGGACATGACATTTTTAATCTTTACTGTGATTTACAGCACCACGCACAATAAACTAATTATATGTAAACTGGTTTGCACTGAAATACGATAAAGTTCAGCAATACAGCTGAAGCTGCTCAATAGTAAGCACCATCTCCAAAACCCCATTTCAGTTAACCAATAATGATTGCAGACTGAAGCAATTATGCGTTTTTTGTCTTGACATTTGAATTCACAATGGCAAAGACAACAGAGCCATAGTAGGTTCACTGCATAGAGATAACACTTAATGTGGAAAAACATGTAATAGAAAAAGCAGATTTCTGCAAGATGAAAATTGGAAGAAACATAAATATGAACAAAAGGAGCAATACAGTGTCATGACATTTTTCCCATTTCCACAAGTTTGCACCCAGACTGCTTTAGAAATGAAACACAATGTGTGTGAGAAGGCTCTTTTTAGCGTAATGGGGCAGCAGCCTGACAGAGCGCTGACAGGTTCAAGCCGCAGATCCGTTGAGAGTCAGAAGCTGCGTGCTCCGAGGGGAAAGGAGGAGAAAAAGACAGCAAAAACAGAGGCTTCTTTCCATTGTAATCTCCCAAGATTAAATATGTTGTCTACCTGCAGGTGAAAATGTGGTGAGATGCATCCCTGTGACACAGCACCTCAGCAGGCATCTTAACGTTTGCTCTACTAAATGCTATGAGAACCATTTCTCTGGTTGGAAAACAAGATGTGCTGGGGTACAAGGTCAAAGTAGGTAAGCTTTGTACTGACAGCACACTGCGCTCTATGGAGGTGGTGAAAATATGCTTTTTAAAGGATGTGAGAGCAAAGATGGAGGAGTGAATAAAAGACATTAGAGAAGTTATACAATCATGGCTTTCATGGGGATTTTTTTAAACAGTCTTATCTAAAAAAAAAAAAACTCCCACCTCAGCTTCATTTCTCATTCTCCTTTCTACAGATTTCAGTACTGTCTTTAATTAACACCCACTAGAAAAACTAAAATGTATTACAAAGCCTTTAAAGGTCAAACTCTTAATTCTGGTTTTATGGTTTTAGTTCATCACATTTAATCTCTGACTATCGACATGATTCTCAGCTCATGGAGACCATAACCAAGCAAACACGGAGCTTTTGATGCACAAGTGAAGTTTTAGCATATGCATTTCAGCATCTTACCAAGCTGATAATGGTAGATTGCAAGTGCAATTATCCATCTCCTGTATTGACATGCAAGTCCCTGAAGGTTATAGTCATCATCATGTTAGAGCTATTTAAAAAATGCTGACAGCTTATTGGACAAGCTATTGATCAACCTGTGTAGCTTTCTGCTTTAATATTGTCCAGCTGATAAAGCAGAGCTGGAATAATTTTCAGTTATTGCAAGGAATAAAACCATGTCCCAATATTATGGGATATCAGCCGGGAGCAGTTTTTAATGGCGTTTCACCCCCAGGTGCTATATCAACATCTGTATATCTAGTTCTGGTGAACAAGAGATGAAGGAGAGAGTTTGATAAAATATTCAAGTACAGCCGAGAAATAATAAAAAGGAAGCAAAAACTGTTGAATATTTTTTCCTTCCTTTCGGCTGTGCTCTTCAACAATTTAATTTTCCCCATGAATTACATATTGTAACACACCAATGAAGCACTCGATGAACATGAACCTGAAACACGGCAGAAGCTTGCCGCAGCAACCCGTCACCAGACAAGCGAAGCACAGATGCAAATGACAAATGGAGGTGAAAGAAGAGTTGTTGACAGTTACCTTTTTGTTCCACTTCTATTTTTAGGCATGAAGGGGGAGAAAAAGAGAAAGAAAGAAAGAAAAAATAACAGATTAATGGTGTGAGAACTGACTTTATTTCACAGTCACACAAAAGAACAAGAGCAGCATGGTGTTAGTGGAAGAAACACATTAAACATTTAATCATAGGCTTTAGTAAAACGGGGGCGCACTGTGTCACACTTGCTGCTGAAAAAAAGAGTGTTGCTGGTTAATCAAATCTCAAACTGAAAATTGTACATCTTTTTGTTATTATTATTATTATTATTAGGGTGCTTTCTTTTTTTTTTTTTTTTTGGAGTATAGGCTTGAATATGGGAATGTATAAACTAAGCAAGACCTTCTCTATAACAATAAAGAAATAGTCCAATGTCGCTGCTCAAGGAAACAAAGTTTGTTTTCTCTAGAAGCTGAGATGATTTAGGGCGGCTAAGTGTTTTACTGTTTTACACCAGATTTTATTGATTAAAATAGACTATGTCTGTTGTGAACAGGTGACAGTCATGGTGTATATTTGGGATTCTATGAAAGAGAATGACTTGACAGTTATGATGATCAACAGCAACAACAATAATCATTATTATTACTATAATAATAATCATAATAATAATACTTTTGTATAGGCACCTTCCTAGACACTCAGCATCAACATACATATATAAAAACATTGTGCAAGACGCAACAAATAGTCAATAACCAATATCTGCTTGTGTCTGCTGCTGGTTGGAGTGCACTTCAGAACAGGCGTGCAGGTACTTGATTTCTGCAGCAGTCAGACTTAAAACCAGAACTTCCAGCAGACCATAAACACACTCAATGAAATCCAAAACCATTGATTAATATACATTTTAATTTTTTTCCTATTTTTATAATAGTTATATATTAACAAGTAAGTTCTTTAGTTTAGTTTATTTTGTTTTGGAGGACCTGTGTGGGTTCAGTGTGATGCTACACCTCATTAATTAAACTGAAGACCTGTCAAAACCTGCAGAGACCGTTAAATCTCCACTCTATATATCAACTCCACTTTAGACAAGCCTCTTAGGTCAGTCATGGCATTTTGTCATTCTCTCGCTTCTGAGGTTGGGGTTAGCATCCACCCAGCATGCTTGTTCCTGTCCCTCTCCCTGCAGTAATCCTGCTTCTAAAAAGAGAGAGGATTAACCTCTGTTACCAGGGCTTACAAGAGTTCTCTCCTCCCAATAAAGAGTGCAGCAGAGTGAGGTAAGGAGGTCAGTGGGTAGGGGTGAGCAGGGTAAAGTTTGAAAGATGGGAAAGTTATTAGGGGAAAACAATATCAATGCAAGGCAGTGAGTCAAAGAGGGATAGGTGTGACAGGGAAAATAATGGATAGAGGCTTTCAACACGTTGTTTGTCAGATCATAAACTGGTATGCTGGGTAGAGCACAGCACCTCATTAACAGAAAACATTTGAGCTGTCGCTATAACACAACAAGTCCATAGTTTGTGCAACAGTTGCTCAGGGCAATGTGTGAATCACCATTACTGGCAACTCTGATTTACCAACAACACTGAGCTGTATGCAAACCCCAATGCATCAAATCAAAGTAAAACGGCTGATCGAATCCTCCTCACTTCCCACATGCAGCGGCCACACAACAGGGACCAGAGGGAGGTTGGCCTTTTCTGATTGAGCGATCGCTAACAGTGGCGAGGGGAGAAGTGGGTAATGATCTATAAAAAAAGGCATTAGTGGTGGGCATGTGAGAAGTAGTATACGACGCAATCACCGGGGGAGATGGTGTGCGAAGGGAGTAAAGGATGTGGATGAAATCCCTGACAAGGAAATACACCACTCCCTGGGCTGTAGTCCAGCATGTGGCTCTTTCGCTTGACCGGAAGAGGCTGGGGGATGCAACAAGGTCACCCGTCAGTACACTCAAAGTAATTTGCTCATGTCGTGTCTACTCATGTTTCACCACAGACAGATATACCTGTGATGTCTGCCTTGAATTTCCACATTCACTCCACTGCAAATACAAGAGCAGCAGGAAAAGCAGACTGGGAATTGATTTATTTGAAAAAGCTTCTTTACTCCACCCCACCACCTCCTTTGTGACCTTAATACGATTTTGGTCATGGCTGTCACTGAGTCACTAAAAAGCACTTAGCTCTTTCATCTCTTTCTTCTCTTTCTCTCTCTTCTCCTTGTCTTCTCCTGTGCCCCCTCAGCTTTGGAAACTTTTAGATTTATGCACACAAATACAAGACGGAAACTACAACATCAGAGCTCTTCCTGCATTGGTGAAAGAAAAGAGGCCCTTTAGAGTCCAATTAATAAGTTTATGCAGACATTTAACTGAAAATGCCTTGACCTGTTTCAGGATGGGATTTAATAAATTAAGCAATATATGATTTTTTTATAGAAGTTAAACCTGCAATTTTAGTACTCGTCAGCTAATTTAAAAAAAAAGGTATAAATTGTTACTTCACATGCTCAGGATGGCAGATCGGATTAAATTAAATGATTAATGTATCTGTTGGTGTTCCTTAACTAAACTATTGAATTTAAATTGGTTCAAATTGATAAAATGACATTGTTGTGAAGTGACACGATTCAAATAAAGCTGAATTAAATTTAATTGAGTAAAACTGTGTTAATCGATGTGATAAAAACACAACTGGTCATGATAATAATAAGATTACACAACAGGTCATTTCAGTTAGTAAAAGATAAATTAAATGTGAAGAAATAATTATGCAGACAGATTTTTTTTGAGCTCTTGAAGCTCCACAATTCACAGCTTTTGGCTTGAGCTCATATGGCAAATTATTACAGTCATTTGTTAACTAATCTGTGAAACTTTTACCTGATGTGAGAAAAGATTTCATTGTTCTTTTGCTATGGAGAGACCAGTTGGACGCAACATTGAGTCACCAACTGTTGGCAGCATTTTGTCAAAAGAAATGTGATGACCAGGTTTTATCACACATTTTTGGTTGCCAAAGTCAACCAAAAGAGGGAAAGCCACAAGGGATTTGCAGATGATGAAGTCGATTTCTTTTTTATATTATTATACTTTAACAATATATTTCCCAGTACAGTTCTGCAGAGGCAAACTGAAAGACACCCAGTGCAAACACTCTCAGAGACTCCACCAGAGCAGTTTGGAGTTAGTCCCCATACTTTAACACACTTCAGTGCTGCTCATTCAACCTTCCAAGCCTTTTAGGCTCAGTCCAGCAACACATACTGCTGCCCTTACTGATCAGGGAACATTATACGCCAATAGATAAATACTTCTTCAGAATCCTGCCAAGGGTTGGTTTACTTTTGCAGCATTTAACACACAGCTGGCCATTTTCTCTGAATACTTTCTTGGCTAAAACCTGGCATCAAGTATGGGCAAAACAATTACTCACTGAATTGTGTGCACGGAGCTTGTAGCAGCCTGGATTTTTGTTTGGTGCAGTCTGCCAAACACAGGAAAGAGCAATGTGGTTGATTCTGAAGCTCAACTAAATGAACAAGCTGTCACAGATGATTTAAAAGGCAACAGGCAACATGCAAGAATGACTTAAAAAGAAACTATTTTAGTTCCATTTTGTTTGTACGAATGTTTTCAAAGGGCAAACTGAAATGGCTTTGCTCCCTGAGCATTGTTCCAGGTATGAAATGATGATAGGCAGACAATGCTAAAGCATTTTACTGACTCCCTTTAACATGGACTATAAAAGTCTTTGGATACAACAGCTTCGCCTTCACTTGCACAATGTAGTCTGTAGTCTGTCCAGGCACGTGCCAGGCAGCTAACAATAGAGACCTTTAGCTGCCACCAGCTCCGATCCCATCATGTGAGCGGCAGCTGTATGGATTTTGATTTGAATAATTAATGCTTCCCAATTTCACACTAATGGTTGAGAGGTATCAGAACGGTATCATTAGCCACTAATAGAGATTCATGACTAAATGGCAGCAATATTTTTTGTGATGCCCCCTCCCTCTCCCCACACACTTTTTTTCTTTCCTCCCTCTGTCTCTACGAAGGAGTTGCAGAATGAAAACCCCTTAACTTCATCCTATCAGCTTTTTAATTAATGACACAGATTACAAGGCTTTGAATAGCATGTGCCTAAGGATGGGGGAGGTTTTGACGGGCTAGCCATCTCTCTTTCTCTAAATTTCCTCTTCAGTCCCTCTCATTTTTTCCCCTGGTCCTATCATTCTCCTCAGTCAGCATGTAAAGTCTCCCATACTGTCATTACAGGTCCCATTTCTCAACAGCTCTTTTTCTTTCAGCCACTTGTCTGCTCTCTTTGTGCTCCCTTGTGCTACTTATTCAATCTCCTCCCTATAGTGTCTCCTTTCTGGCTCCATTGCTTTCTTGTTCCCTCCTGCAGAGAAGCAGCTATGCTATCTTATAACCTTGACAATGCAGGATGCTGTCTGTGTGCATGCTTTTTCTCATGTGCCTTTCTGTGTGTGTGTTTTCCTCTCTTTGAGGGACAGGTGCAAGGACTTGGCACTCGCCCAGTCTAGGTTCCACGTGGGACTGACCAACGCAGAGCAAGACAGAGACAAGGCAAGTGGAGTCCAGGAAAAACACAATTAAATACTTTTTAGTGGAGTGTTGCAGCAACTGGAGCAGAAATAACCTAATTGCACCACTTAAAATATGTCTTGCCATGCAAGGACCTTAAAATTAAATAGCAAAACACAGAGAGATGGAGGGAAATATAGATTAGAAATGATAAGAACAAGCATTCCACGTGGTGCATGATTGTACACCCCTGACCAAAACAAAATAAAAGTTAAAAAAAATACATAAATAATATTAATAAAAAAGAGCTATGCATAGCTGGGTGATTATTAAAAAGAGAGAACTCCCGAGGAGACTGATCTCTAATTAGTGCTGTATCCTCAACATTTGGCACTCCAACAAGACTTTATGAAATTAGTGCCTGGGTGCACTTTTGTTTGTGTCAGCTTGAGAAAATGGTACAATCAAAGCTTTGCTTGTGTTACATGAATGGTAGCAGTTATAAACATTCTGATATCTCGTATAATGTTTGCCTCTATATTTTTTTGTCTATCTGTGAGAGTGCGAGGAGGATCCTGGACTCTATGTTAGTGAATAATAGAGCAGCTGCTAGAAAAACCGTAACCTGATAGATTACAGCAGCTTATTCAGCTATTAGTAGGGGAAAACAGTTTCCACATGTCCAGATTCACCCCTTTATCACAGCCATTTATCCACTTTGGTAATCACTGCTTAACCATGCACTTGTATTGCCTTTCAACTGGGAGAACACTTTTTTTGCTCGCCCCCCTGTCGGATTGTTAATCGTGTCTGCAACAACGGCTATTTTCTATCTTAAGATAGTGCACTTTTGTTGCCCTTCTTGTATAAACATTTTACTATAATGATAAGATCAGCTAATCTTCTTAATACTGCATTGTAATAAAATGTGGAAACAAACTGAGTAAATACAGGGTCGTGTAATAATATAGATAAGACATCTAAAATGTAAGGCTACAAAGAATAACTGATTTGCAACCGGATTTTGAAAGTAAAAATAAACAACAAAGAAGGCTAGGGGATTTGTGTTTTATTGGTTAGTTCTCCCATTTAACAATGCAGATTGGTGTTGCATTATGTATCACTGGAAATGCTAATTAGCCACCCTTACAGTAAGATATAGCTTGTAAAGATTCTACTTTAAATGAGCAACACAAAAAACATGCAGGGCACTCCCATGCAACATTATCCCTGTTCAATTGGTACAGTTCTGCCAAGTGTGCCAGCCAGAAAGTATGACTGACTCCGGATTTGCACTTCATTTTATTCAGACATATTGGAACAAGATCATGGAGTCAGCTGCAATCCCATATCTCCAGAATCTGACATTCTCTATGACAATATTGTCTCCCATGGAACCAGGATAATTACATAGTAACTCCAGAATTTAGGGGTGGACAGAATGGAATGCTCTGCTGTGAGTCTAGACCTCGGCACAAACAAACAATAGTGGGACGGGCTTGGTAGATGTTGTACGAGACAAACAGAAGCCCAACTTGTTGACCTTCAACAACTGAGTGAATGAGTTGGAATGAGTTGCCATTTCACTGCCAAAAGCGACCAAACTTGTGACAAGAATGAGAAGGAGGTGCCTTTTGTTAATGCTGCATATTGAGGTTTTAGACAGGGACACATTTGTAGTGTTAAAATGGTATTGTGTGTCTTATATTCTGTATTACTATGGGAGAAAGCAATCATGCAATGTAACAAAAACAAAAGCAATGGGAACAGGCAACATGTTTAGCTGTGTGGCCGATTCCTAATGTTGCAAGTGGCACCATAGAGTGGTGCTGGGCTATTGGCAGGTCCTCTATAAAAGAGGAAGTGGCAGGTTATCAGGGAGTGCCAGTCTCCAGTGCGGTTTGCATGACAGGACTGGGTTCTGATGGACTGCATGGGAAGGAGAACTGGGTGTGAAAGTTCTTATCTGCAGGTATGGTTTTAAAATGTCTGTTTACAGAGATTTGATTAAAATGTTTTGTGTAAATGGTAATTGTTTTATTTCTTTTTAACCTGCAGAATAAGTCTGCACCTGCTGTCCTTTTCCTTTTTACGGTTATGTTCTGTTTAAGTTAGTCCGCTCAGGTCTGAGTTGGGCCTTGGCCACCTGCAGTGGCAAATGTAAGAGCGGACTAACTAATTTATAAAGTTTTTGTTTGTTTTTAGAGGATCGTTTTCTTTTAACATCAGCTCTATTCCCCTGTGAGGGCTTGGGGTTGGCCTATACATGTCTGATCTTTAGCATGCGGGATTTGAAGTGTGTGTGCAGTGCAGTAATTTTGTTGTGGTTCGGGTGCTGTGTATATTAGCGGGCTATCGGCCTCTGGGTGTGCGGGGTGTCAGAGGGAATAGACCAGCCCCCGAACTAGACGGGTTTTGGACGCAAAGAGGAAGCACCTGACTTCGTGTTTAATAAATGCATCGATATATGAAATATTATTCATGTGGTCGCTTATCTTTCTCTGCACTCGCTTCACACTAGTTACACATAAAAATAAGAAAACTACTTGTCAAATCTTGCTGTGAAGGGTCTAATCAGGCTTATCTTGGATGTATTATAATAATGTTTTAAAGGGAAAAAATAATACAAATTTAAAAAGTGTTTGGCAAAGTTTATAATTACAAAGTACTGAATGAAATACAGAAAAATAAACTACTGAATGACCTGATTCTACATTTAAAGTCTGATTAATCTGAGGTTTTTCTGCAGATCAAAATAATGCATTCAGCCCGAATCTAAACGCCAACCTCAGAGCAAACATCACAAGTGGTCTGCACCATCGCTCAGCCAGCATGCACTGGTGGTTCAATGGGTCAAGCCTGCACAGCGCTAAAACAGCCTATTAGCTGGCCTGTCTCCCAGATATCCAACTCACATATATTCCCAGGGTAAAGGGCAAAGTCAAGCAAGAACAAACATATTTCTTTGTTGTGTTATATAAGAAAAATGGCAATTTCTTTATACTTATATCTATAATTGTCATACTAATAATTTAACACATTAGCTCAAAGTTTTATGAGTATGTCAGAAACACTAACTTACCAATATTAGTATAATATAAATTAATAACAATAGTAGTGCTAATGTTATAAAATACAGGACTGCTTTGACTTTCTAATTGTTTTGTTTGTTTTTTTGTATTTATTTATTTATTTTTGTTACCTAACTTGTAGCATGTTTTTGGTACTGTGTACTGTATATTTAGAGATATCATAGTGGATGAACAAACATAAAAGAACAGCAAGAAAATAAACAAATAAAGAAGCAAATACTGTTTAACTTTAAATTTTCTAAATACAGTTTCACACTTTTAAATGATCAATAAGTGTGATAATAATCTCAATATCTGCATTAAAATTTACAAATAAAAATGTAAATATCAAACTACGGTAAACTACTAGAATCAGTCCCTGTGCACCATGCCAACTACTGTATAATATAATCCCACTGTAAATGATGATAAATATTTTTATATATATTAATACACTTTAGAGTAATAGCAACATTTGCACTCAATTGTGTAAAAAATTACAAACATGACTAGGAACGTTTTTAATATACAAAGTTAGTAATAAAATAACTATTAATTAAAATGATGGTAATAGCAATATAACATTGATTTATTTAAATTTCATTGTCTCTGAATTGTATCTTGCCAAATATATCAAATCCTATCATCAGGTAAAGAAATAATGTGTCTCCACCTGTGAGCCAAACAGTTGCTGGCCGAAAAGCGGATAATAGGGATGATTGATGGTTAAGGTGAAACTGTTGTAAATTTTTTCATTGTTAACATTAAAAACTGCTCAGTTCTTTTTCAGTGTCCCACTAAACCACTAAAAGTGTGAAAGTGTCACAGTGATTAAAACATACAGGAAATGATGCACATTTTAATTGGTTGGACCTGATTTACAGGATAAAACATAAGAAATAGTAAAACATTTCTCCATAGCATAGTTTAAAACAGGATCATTGCTGCAAATTTAGACCACAGCACTACTTTGTAAGTTATTTGGTGTGTGTGTGTGAAATATCATGTCATCAAAGCGTGCTGCACGGGCTGGGGAGTGGTCAGCTGTCACTGAGTGATGAGTTGACATTAGCGGCCCCCTTCACACACGAGAAGAAGTGAAGCAGGTCATTCAGGTGGGAAGAAGAGAAAAAAAGAAAAAAGTGTCTGAACAAGCAACATAATGCTCACTGGCATTTCAGTGGAGACTAGTGAAAAGGGTGTGGCTTTGTGATGTATCTGCTGTCACATCGTTGACTCCTATGCTAGGTGTAATGAACATAGATCTGAAAACTGAAGGGCAAAAACCACTGAGCTTCCAAACTATCTACTGAGTAGATTTACTGATAGCATCAAATGGAGTGATCAACTCTTCAAGAAGCTTAAAAGTGGCTGTAAGATTATCCAAGTCCGAGAGGTTTGACTGTGTTTCTGAATGCTGATGTTAACCGAACACACGATTTCTAATCAGTGGCATGTGTTTATACAATACTGAATCACACTGCTTTTAATAGATAAAAAATAATTAAAGGCACATGTATCGGACAGGTAAAATGAGTGCATCTTTAGAGCCTTTCTAACCACTAGAATGTTTCCTGAATGTAAAGGGAGTAATGTATGTTTCAGCACTCATAGGGTCTACAGGTGTAACTATAAAGCATCAAAATGCTGGTACTCACTAGTGTCAAAGTTCAGGTACAGGGTCAAAAGTGAGTTTTCACTTTACAGTCAGTGTTGGATTAAGGTTAGCTCTACTGGGCTAGACCCCCAGGGGCAACGTTTCTTCTTCTTCATTCATTTCTTATAAAACCTGAACAACGCTGCCCTCCTCCAGCCAAGCAACAGGCAACATTCAAGCATGTAAGATAACGTCTCTGTTTGTACAAAATTTCACATGTATGAGTGTTGACTGTCACAAGGTTGTGAGGTTGTTTACGTTTTGTTGCATGAAACTACAACCAATCAGCAACAGCGAGGGTTTTCATTGGATGATCAAATAGAAGCTGAATATTTCTGGACCAGTCTAAAAATCGGCTATCAAATGATGACATTCACCAGGATGTTTCCTTGTTTTTAAAACAGGATGAATGGAGGGTTGTCTTTTTTTGTATAGCAGAGTTAATAGCAAGATTTCTGTCAATTCCAGCAAAACCTTCCAACCCTTCAGTCTCGGTGCACAATATGTAAAATGATCTGTTAAAAATGTCAAAAATGCCACCAATATCATAGTCCATCAGACAAATTATTCAAGAGCATGATGCTGGACACTGCTGCTGTTTGTTACCTGTCGTTTGTCACCTGCCATGTGTCAAGTCCATTAGGTGTGTTGTGATAGGAGTAAAATAAAGAAAAATAAATGTGTGTATCTGTGTGTGTGTGTTTGTGCATGTGCAATACAATGTTGGAGGGAGTCATAATATAGATTATGTTAATGGCCTGGCTAGCTTAAATTATTGTTTTCATTCGTGATCGCTACCTATGTCGGAGCTTGGTGTTATGAGCATATGTATTTTAATGGAATTTTGGATTCAAACATAATAATCTGAGATAAATAAGGTTACATATCTATGGTTAAACATTGTCACAACAATTAGCATCCGTTTGCACCAATATAAACAGGAACTTGTCACATCAAACATTGTGCCTCAATAACCTAGGCACCGAACATGCAGAAAATTACAAAGACCCAAAAGAAAGATTTGGGTTATTGCTTGATTGACCAAATGAAGCAAATGATTTAAATCAAAAGAATGAAAAAGTTCTTAATGATGAGTCTTGCCTAAATCAACGCTATCTAGGTGGTAAACATGCCATGCATCACAGGATGGCTGCCATACAGAAAGGTTGTACATTTAAAAGTTATCTTTAATTAAAAGCTTAATTTGACTGTTCTTGACTTTATGAAGAGTAATGCAGGATTCCAAGAGGGATTCAACTCCAGCTAGGCTTGTGTTTTGTGACATTACAACATCACAACACTCCAGTGTTCACATAAAATCCATGAAGCCCCATTATGGTCACACAGGTGGTGTTTAGTTTAGGTGTGACCAAAATAGACAGGAACCTGTAATCACCCCACATTATGCCCATATTGTATTGTGAGTGATAACCATGTGAAAAGCATCATTTCATGGTTTTAACTGCTTGCAGAGGAGGATTGAGAATGGTAGCAGGTGCGGAGCAAAACTTGCCAAAGAAATCTACTACACAATTCATACAGGGCAGCTTACACATGTTAGGTGTGTTATTATTAGCTAAGTACATTAAACCAAATTAGCTTTGGTGGAAATAAAATGAAAACATGGCGAATTACATGAACACTTTCTTTGAAGCATGCACTCCGGATTACACTGTTCTGCACAAATCTGAGAATTGATTGCATGATTATTCACTCTGGCTTAGCTTCCAAAGTGTGAGCAATATCTGACAGGGCTGAGTTGGATCCCACTGTGCGAGACAGGATTTTACATTGTCCTTATTAGCTACAAACAGTGGGGGGGACTAGTGGCTTATGTATAGCAACAGACACCAGCAGGTTTTCTTCCTTTGTTCTTCCACTCTCTTCTTGTCTCTGCTTTTTCTGTGTCTCACATCCCCTTCACCTTGTGCACCACACACACTCAAGTGTCAGTTCTGAAAAGTGGATGCAACAAAAGCTGTTCCCTGAAAAGGGCATGTAATTATACACCACCTCATCTTTTTGACCACTCACTAGGACTGAATCCGTTAATTTGCCATGGAAACTACAGAGTGAGGTACAACTAATTACTTAAGGAAGATGCTTTGTGTTGGGGGAGGAGGACAGTGAAGGTAACCACAAGCTCTCAGCAACTAAAATAAAGAAATGGAAGAAAAAAAGAGGGGGAAAAAAAACTCCTGCAAAAGCAAAGCGTGGTGACGCAGGTTTGAAAGCGCTGTCTTGTGTGACAGGTCCGAGAGTTTGAGTGGCCGCCGAGGGGATCTAAGTGCTTCATTACTGCTCAGGAAGAACACTGGCTGAGTAGGAGGGAGACACAGTTGTGTTGACCTCTTATCAGCTCGACCTTTGGGAGGAGCTGTTAGAGTGAAAGTTACACTAAAAGAAAGATGGAACAAGTGAGGGAAAGAGGTTTTAATAAGCCACTAAGAGAATAGACACGCATCTCTCCATCGAACCGTGGAAAGTCAAGGTGAGAGGGCGGGGCGGAGACAGATGTCAGTGACTGGAGCACAGTCATGTTTATGAGTCATCATCAAGGGTCAGCACATCAGTTCTGCCCAAAGGTGGCCATACTAATTTGTAAAGTGCATGGGGGAGCATGCACAAACTGCCATTGGTGCAAAACTAAAAGAATTTTCTGGCAGTTCAAAAGATAAGACCACCCTGATGTTCATACAACTCCATTATGAGTTTAAGGGGGTTTATACAAGCCTATTGTATTAGATTTTATGAATCACATGCATACTTTTACTAAAGCAATATGCATCAATTCCTTTTTAATTGTTTCAGCTCATATCACATCCGCCTTACCTCTCATTGTTCAACTTGATACTATTCCCTTACAAAGAAATTCACAGCTCATATCAAATAATTATTCAGACAGCAGCCCAAATTGAAATATGATGGATTGCCTTGTGCACTGACACTACCACAAAGCCTCAGCAAACGCTGACACTCTTAGCAGTAATTGTAATATCCTTTTTTTTTTCTTCCCTGTTCCATTACAACTGATGGAGCGGATCAAATAGCAAATTAATGAAATCAATATTGTATCTACGGTATGTGTCTATCAATTTAGCATACTCTCTCTGCCATTATTAATGGCAGATCTGTTTGTAAAATCCTGCTTGGAAAGAAATGGAGAGGAGAGGGATAATTTATCTTAAAAGGTAAAAAAAAAAAGAGGGCTCCCTAAGCAGAATACAGATAAAAGCTCTTGGTGAAGGTGGTCAAAAAGAGGGGATCGGGGGGAGGTCAGATGAAGCTGCGGAGTGAGGGAAAAGAAGAGCGGCAAATAAAGGGATATAGTAAAAGGGATGAAAAAGGGGAGAAGGGCAGGGAGAGCATTTAAAGGACAAAACGTGAGTGAAAGAGAGAGAGAGACTTGGAAGAAAAAAGGAAAGCATTAGAAGTAAGATGGAGAGCTTGTCAGTTAAATAAAGACATGGGTAGCTGCCTCTCTTATTAAAACACTCCAATCCGATGGTTGGTCTCAAAAAAATACACTACCATGTCTTTACCCATACTTCACACATAGCAAATAAAAAGTCATGTGTCAGATTTGGGGCAAAAAAACAAAAAAAAAATGGTGCTTGACACATTTAAACGTATGTAATTTAAGTCACATGTAGTATCAAACAGCATCAACACATCAAGCGGCAGTGATGGATTGAGTTTACATGTTAATAGTTTACATGGCCTCATCTATATTTATTTAATTTCTACAACAATAGCAACAAAAAAAGATATTTAGTTAACCACACACACACATTGTGACCTGATGTCCCTCCCTTAATAGGAGGTCTGAATATTATAGCAATTAAACTGTGAGTCTTTTACCCAACATTACAGGATGTTTTCATTTTAGACTTTTTTTTTAATTGCCTTTATTAGTCAAGTTTCCTTCCTCAGGAAAAGGCTACACTGCATGAAAACAGCCTTTTTCCATGTGTATGGACAAATTCCAAAAAATCCCTTTAGCCCAGAAGACTGCTATGCTGTCACAAAAAAACCTGGACACATACACTGGCGTCATGTTGTCTGACCACGTGCCTAAACATAACCCTAAAATGGTTGCAGGTGAAGGAGAAATGTTAATAATATAATGCAGTGGAAACTGGGTGGACAGTTTGCATCAGTGTGTATTCAGGTGGAAACTAATTGGACCCTTTTTGATTTATGTTGAACCAGTCAGAAAGCAATTTCATTTATCTTGTTGTTAATTTAGTACATTCTGCAATCTCCTTAAATTTTTCTCTGCCTGATGAATATCAATATTTGACCCTTCTTGAGGCTTGTACGAATTTATTTGGTTTAATCCAGCTGGATTTGTTTTTTTGTTGTCCAGGCAGTGTAGTTTTAATCAATTCCAATTCCAATTAACTAGAATGCAATTACAATCCAACTGATGATATCGCTCTTGCCTCACTGCTACAAATGTCCATCTTGGACTGTAATGTGCTACCTTTCCATTTCATTGTACAGCTTAATTCCAACTGCCTCTACTGTTTTATTTATTTATTTATTTTAATACTAGGCACTGATTCCCACTGTAGATAGTACCGTGTTGAAGTGGCAACGATTGGTTGATTATAATGGTGTTGCGTGTGAAACTGCTCATAGGGACAAGTGAAAACATGTGCATGCAGGGTGGCAACAGAACCTGTTGTAAGAGCACAGCAGTGTTAGGTCTTTTAGTGTGACACACAGATCACTTACACTCAGTGGTTTTGAAATCAATGGCTTCAAATCTGTAAACTGTGATTAGTATTTAAGAAAAAAGTGTTGTTTGTGTCGGAGTCAAGCTGGAGAAAAAGCTTTTTAGATGGCTACATGTGATTAATGTGTGTGTATGACCACTGGTTTGCTGTGTTTTCATTCATATTATACCTGAATTTATATGGAAAAGCAACCAAAATGCTACTTCAGCAACACAAAAACAAAACATGTCAGTAAAGTAATGTCTGGTTGAGATGCACATGTGGAAAAATGGCATAAAGGAAAAGTGCAGGGAAGACTCTCCTAAAAACACTCCAGTAATGAACAAAAGAAGAAAAAAAACTGAGCACAATGGAGAAAAGACGTTTTTTTTCACCCAACAGGATATACCACAGGACATGTGCATGAGGATATATTAGGACACAAGGTTGCAGATCACAGCAGAGCATGAAGGGAACTTTTATGGACCAAAAAAAAAAAAAATGGACTGATCAAAGCTGTCCATTGCAGAGCACCTTGAAAGACACAGGGTGGCTAAAACAGTACAATGTGCATATTGCATGGAGTCAGGAATAAAAGAGCCATTTGCCAGCGTTGGATTTCAGGTAAAAAGGGTTCTCACATCAAAACATGAAAGCTGCTGTAAGGCAGACTTCTAAGGGAGCCATGTAAGGGCATCAAATGTTAGGAAGATGGGTTTGATTTGAATTTGAATTACTAGAATTTGCTTCAATCCAGCAGCTGCAGCCCACACATCTAAACACCCAAGAATGTATTGCATGTTCCCAAATATTTTTATGTTACTTCTGTGGTGGCTCTCAGGATTTTTGCAGGCACAGTAACTAAGGCTTTGATGTGTAACTGAAAAGTTGTATTAAAATAATACAAAAGGTCATAAGGAAAAGTCCAGGCCACTTCCCCGAACCCCACCTGGATTTCCTCTTCGCATGCTCATCCTGTCAGCCTACACTGATCCCTCCCTTCCTGCATCTTTCCACTTCAGTTTTATGTAGACTTGCTCTGTTTCTCACCTGCTGCAATAATTAAATAATTCATATTTACCCCCTTCAGAAATGCCTCAATAGTTGGAACATTTGCTGGAGTCTGGTGAGCTGAACTGAACTGAAAAACAAGCATGTTTCATTTTGATGAAAGTCAAGCAGCCTCTCTTGCTGTGATGCTTGTGAGACCTGACATGTTCAGACATGATTCCTCAAAGATATTAAAGTGCTGTGAACTGGGAGGACTGGTGGGAGAAATATGACAAGTAAGATACCAGTCTGGATA
>JBAMHV010000005.1:7881272-7903125 GCA_037177535.1 Pseudomugil gertrudae | reverse complement strand
TATATGTGTGTGTGTGTGTGTAAGTGTGTGTCCTTTTAATTGATTTGCTATCCATAGCAGGGTGTGGCACTAACATGACTTTTAGCCAGCATGTGTTAGCTATATCCAAAGTACCTTTGATAGCCAGTTAGCTATTTTATTATTTCAAATTGTGTTATACTGTGATTTTCTAAGTCTTGAAACAAAAGCTTTTTTGAGGTAGCTGATATTGTTTTGTTAATGTTAACCATTTTGTTATTTCCCAGTTGCTACTGAGGTACTGTAAATAATGTCAACATTGAGCTTCATGTTATGTCTTAAATAACTTGTTGCATATAATGTAAAAATCAGCATTTATTATCATGAAGCAGAAAAAAATGGAAATTCCAGATAATGTGCATGCTTTTTCAAGAAACTAATTCTGACTTTACCTTTATTAATATTTTAACCTAAAACAATGGAATGGGGTTTTGTGACATGTATAAAGTTACAAAAATTCCCCTCTTTTTAAGGTTCATTTGGTCCTAGCACAGATAAATGCATCTTTCTTTGCTGGAAGTCATGAGACTAACACCAGGCTATGCACAGGTTGCATAGTTATTACTGTATGATGGATGGTTGTGGTGGTGGTGGTGAGGAGGCGGGGGTGGACACAATCAACTGAGTGCGAAATCAGCTCCAACATGAAATGTAGGTCTTCATTAAAAAACACAATTACGGTGCCTGTGGTGTTATCATGTGCCATTTTGTTTTTGGCAGTCATCAATCAAAGCCCTACTTCATATGCACAACTCGCCTCTCTCCTCATATAATAGCAACACTTATCTCACAACATTAACTTTTAAACGTTTTGACTGGTATTGATCTATTGGGGCTCTGCATCTGTTTGCAAAATGAGAAAACACGTGAAGGCTGGTTCATTTTCTGGTTTTGCTCGTTCATTTTCTGGTTTTGCTCGGACCATGTACCTGGTCTTAGTGGGACTTCCTGCAGCAAGCTTCTGTAGTTGCAAATCACAGCAAACCAAATGTGTTCCCATTCATTCCCAACAATCCTCTTGCCATATATATAAAGATATTTATATCTTAGCAAGACTTTTCACAGTCTACGCCTTGTGAAGGTCAAAACAGGGTCGGACACAATGATTCATACGCCACAATTAAAGGATTCTCTACACCTTAATTAACATTGATTGGCTCCCGACTAATCAATTGAAGCAGTGAGGGACAAGCAAAAAAGGGACCCATCTCATTTCAAGCCAGCACAGTAATAAGATATGGTCTGTCGACTTCTCCCATGCAAGCTTTATGGGTTCACAAACCCACCTTCATCATCCGTCTCTCTCACCCAGTCAGCTGTCTGCAGTGCTGTCCCTGCCCACGAACAGTTAATTCGTAGGCAGTAAATGCCAGTCAAATAAATAAGGGGTCAAGCCGATGAAACCAAGAAACAATTATCAAAGCAGCCCTCTTTTCCCCACATCCTCTTCTTTGTGATAATTTCTGGATGGCTTTATTTAGAGCTGCGCGGTTTGTAATCAGGAGGTGAAAACACAGGTTAAAATTGGATGTCACATAGAACTAGGGGTGGCATAGACAGAAGAGATGGAACCAGTGCAAACACTCCCATGGATTGGACTGCAAGACAGCATTTCGGTTCATTTTTGCTGTTGCACATGAGACTATTCTATGTGGCAACACAGCCCAAGAAGTTACACAATCAAAGCTGGAATTTATACAGAATATTACACAAATGTCTGTAAGGATTAAACATCAGAACATTTATTTAAAGCACATGGTAAACTTATTCTCAACCTAACTAGATCCATGTCCAAATAACTCTGTGCATTTATGTGTTTGCATACACACAAACCTCCTTACAGGTTTTCATATTATTTCCTACCAATATACTCTCTCTCCCACCATGTGCTACAGTGAATTCACAGTACCAATTAGTGGGTTAAAGGATGTCGTCAGACACTTTGAACTAGAAGTATGAGAGGAAAATGGATTACGTATGAGTGATGCATTAAAATATTTATCAAATGTGGTGCCACATAGGGAGACAGGAGCAGGCGGGTAGAAGTTCCTGCAGGCATCCTACTGTAATATTTCATAAGCAAATGAAAATGAAAAGATACTCATATGGCATTGAGTTATATTTGTTCTGTTTGACACATAATGAAAGGAAGTGATTAAAGATTACATGGTCATTGATAAAATAATCTATCTGAAAAGATTACGAAGAGAGAGATCTTTTTTTTGACCCCATCGTTGCTTTTCCACACATTGCAGCAGCCCCCCCCCCTGCTCTTTTGTCTGCTCCTTGTTCTGACTGGCAGATTAGAAGTCAACCTGCCAGCTGATGAGAGGAGACGTGACACAAAGCACAGGAGTCCTATGTAAGCACAAACTGTAATCACTGTAATCGCTAGCTGATTCCCCTGCAGCCTCTGATGACAGTAAAGGGTCAGGTCCCCCTCGATCTATTGACCACAAACACAAGACAAAGAATAAAAAGGAAAATGAATACGGAGAGCGGAAGGATAAATGGATAAATAAATGAATCAATGATAGGATGGGAACGGGTTAAGTGATACAGACAGACGCAGTGAGACTGCTGTCAGAGCTGCACGGATTTGTCCACACAGCGCGGTAATAAAGGAGGATTGCACCACTGTTGCCTCTCAGAACTGAAGCGATTTATATCAGGAAGGAAATGCCAAGCAAGTGGAAAGAGAGAAAGGTTTGCAAGCTTTTCAAAGTCCAGAAGGGGGTAAATATGCTTTGCTGATTCTGCTTCCAGGATGCCAAAATGCTATGAGCAATTTTCCATAAAATCCATATCAAAGAATTTCCCCTGAAGTAAGTCAAATAAGCATGGGGATGATTAAGCCAGCGTTCTCTATCTTGGGGGACATTTCCAAGTGCTTCCACAGTTCACATA
Source organism: Pseudomugil gertrudae (assembly GCA_037177535.1). Lineage (NCBI taxonomy): Eukaryota > Metazoa > Chordata > Actinopteri > Atheriniformes > Pseudomugilidae > Pseudomugil > Pseudomugil gertrudae. Next base: position 7,900,200 of record JBAMHV010000005.1, on the reverse strand, counting down.
CAGTATATCTAATTAAATAAATAAAAAAATAAATAACTCTCCATTTGCTTACCGAAGGAAAACTGGGAGCAGTTTAGACCTGGCTTCAGCGCTTTTCCCAAGATAACAAAATGATGGAACATTGTTTAAAGAACGTCTTGTGTTATGTTTGTAGGGTTTGTTTTTTGTGCACTCGCCTGTGTGTGTGTCTGTCTGTGTGCTGTGTACACATTTGTGAGCGTTTGTATTTGTAAGTAAGGGAGGCAGAGGGGAAGAAAAAAGAAAAAGTGACGGACGGGTCAATATCCCCGTCCCTCTGTTGGGACCCATTACGCTTTAGTGATGTTCTTCGCCACCCACGGTCGACTTCATTCATTATCTTTCCCAGCTGCATGCTGCAGCATCCTTTTTTTCTAATTCAGTACCTCTTGCAGTACAGCAAACCTCCCATGAAAACATTACATGAGGATGGTAACCCATACACTGTAAATGCTGTGCTTTAACTCACAAATGAAACCACAAAGTGCTTAAAGGTAATAATTTAGTGCACCCTAAGCTGAGGATTATCAAACAAACCATGCATGAGACTGAATTAGGTGAAACTAATTTTAGTGAGTCCTTCTGTGAGCTCTATGGTATACCACTTAATCAGTAATTACAGCAGTTAGAAATACAGAAGAAATCCTATCACTATAAACTCAACTGTTCAAAGAAGGCAAATTAGTGTAAATTCCTTTTAAGAAAACAAATCTGCGAACCGAAGAATTTTTAATTCCAGTGACATTTTCTTTCTTTTGAAGTAAATCAAATTTACAAAACCCTATATTGCATCATTTCCAAAGACTTTTCCCAAACAGAGCACATGTCTGTAATCTCAGTGTGTAAGATGAAGGTGATTCTTCAGGCCAAATTTAGGTTAAAGTAAATACAGTGTCAGTAAAGGTACCGACAAAGTCCAGCATATTGAAGTAAAAGAAGGTAAAGTACATACTTGACAACTATTTGCAACAGTTTACAATAATACTGACCCAAGTGCTGTGATGGGAGAGCAAATAGCATATAGGTGTAGCCACAACATTAAGCATGCTCTTACATAATATACCTTTCCACCTTGTGTATCATTTTGCTTAACATGCTCATGTTGTGTTTTCCCATTGGAATAGCAACGCTTCTCCATAAGGATAGTAGTGGAAGTGGCTAAGGCTTATATCCTTCACTTTACTGAATGAAAAAACCAATGCTCTGGTCTTTGCTAGTATATTTCATGCAAAAGTGGCAAGAAATGGTTCATTTATTTGCCCCAGCCTGCTCAAGTAGTGGAATTATACTGCTGGCATAGTTGTGTTTTTGAAGAAAGAAATATGCAAGAATATTTAGTTCAGATTCTTCTTCAATATTGTAAATCCCACAGGAGAGGAGAATAGAAACCTTAAGTTTTGTGTAATACCATGTACCTTTTGGCAACTAGGGGTACTAAACCCATAATTTCTCACAGGCTACATGAAACTGTTGCAAAAATAAATAGCTTTCATCCATCCCCAAAAAAATCAAACCATATACATAACTATAAATGATAGTTTTGAGTATCAAATGAAGCTGTAACTTTGACACAACTCATGTAAATAACTTATTGTTATAAAAGCATTACATTAGCCCATAGCAGTAAACAGTCATTTCCGGACTACAAGCTACTGCGTGGGCTTAAATATAATTCCATCTATTTTTAAGGCTGCATTATATGCATTTCGTGCATTTTCAGTGATGAGGTTGTATGCATAAAGCACAACATGACTTTTAGCCAATAAAGATCCATAAACTAGTCGCAACATTTAAGCTGCATGATTAAAATTGTGTGGAAAAAAAGTAGTGGCTAATAGCCCATGAATAACGGGAAATGCATTTATTAAGAGCAAACTACCCAAACTTGTGTGACATGTTTAGATGGTCACATTAGTGCCAGTGTGTAGCTAAATATCTTTAACTAACCACTTTTAGCTTCTTCTATAGCAAAATAGGAGCACAAGGCAAACAGCATGTTCAGTGTGCTTTACAGAAGCATTAAAACATTAAAAAACAAGCATGATTTAACATTAAAACAAGAAAGAAAGAAGAAATAGAAACTAAAATAATCAAAATAATGATCAATTACAGATTAAAGAAACATAAAACTTAAAATAATGTAAAATGGAAACTACTGAAATGCAGCTTAGACCAGGTGGATCTTTAACCTGAATGTAAAAAAACTGAGAATTTCAGCTAATCTGGGGCTTCCTGGGAGTTTGTTCCAGATATGTGGAGCATTGAAGCTGAATGCCTAGTTCTGCCTCTGGAAGCCGATAACAGACCAGATCCAGATGACCTTAGGGGTTTGGTAGGTTACACAGACATATACTGCATCATTCTGCAGTTCATCAGGCACTTACCGACACTGTTTTGAATAAATGCTGGGTAAAACATGTAGAAAAGTATGTCACAATTTGTTTACAAAGTCAGAAAAGAGCTAACTTAGACTGGGTTTTTCACCCACACTGTTCTTTTATCAGAATCCAACAAGCCAATCCTAACGGTCTCTTATGATCCCATGAGTGAGGCACCCCTTCTGCAAAGTCTGGTTTGTGAGGAAGCACATGTCAAGCACTGTATACAGAACCCAGAAATGATTCATTATTACTCACATTAGACAAATATTTGGGTCAAAACTTACACAGTATTCTTTTAAGCCAGTTGAAAATACTGAGCTATCTCTTTAAAGCCATTTACTCTCATCAAATGGGGGCTTTTAATCTGTGCACATTAACCTTAGAAAACCCAACGATTGTCTTCTTTTTAATTATCTTATATTCTTATTTATGTGCACAGTACTCTCCAAATATCCAGTTTTAGTATCCAAGTAAAAATTGATAGTAGACCAATAATGGTGTCATAATTTGTTGCATATTAGAACCTCAGCTTTTATTGACAAGTCATACAAAATTGCTAATGTACGTATTATGACACTCGGTACAGATGCAGATATGTAACATATCAAACTATCTGAGGTAACACTGTTGAATGCAGATAATAAATTCCTTCTTTTTTAAAAGCTGCATACTTTATTTCTAAAGCGTCTAAAGATCCGCTCAACGCAGATTATGCAGCACAGGAAATCAATGTGTACAATGTAGACACAATAGCCAAGCGTGGGTACTGAGGATTTAAAGTGCATCGCCGAAGGAGCTTGCCATTCTCAAGTGCTTAAGCTCACATGGCACTGCACAAACACGCGTAAACATCTTTACTCAAACACACGTGCACCTTTCGAATTCAACAGATCCATGATTAAAACATGGGTGGCATTAGCAACACACTGCAAAACTAAAGGAAAGCAATGAGCTCCCACAAATACACAAAACTGTTTGTGATAACGCTCTAGCCAGATTCCTTTTTTTATGGGATTAACTATGTGGAATTAAGCAAAAATGAATTAAGCGATGACTGACTGTTCGGCATTGAAAAGGTGGTGTGTTTATGTACATTGGTTGTACAATTGACCTTTATCAGACTTTACTAAGGACGAGTTTCATTAGGTGTGGTCAAAAAAGGTCAAGCCTAATCACTACTCATGAACTTCTTCCAATGCTTACATAAATCCAAAATATGAGCATCTTAAGTTCATTTTTTTCCCTTGTGACAAATGTAATCCCTCTGAGCCGTTCACACAGATTAGTAGCTTTCATAAGATTTTACATAACAGTTTCCCCCCTTTTTAATATTGTGTTTGAAAGATAAGCCGGAGTTCATTCCAGTGCAACAACAAGCTGGAAAAAAAAACACTCCAGTGATGCTGAAAAACTGTGACTGGATGTGAGATGATCAACTAAACTACTTGATCTAAGTGGATGGTGCGAGTTTATGGGTTTATCTGCGAACACCATCGCTTTACAAGAGAGGAAGACAACATCTTTTGAGATCCAAAAAAGATTATTCATTATGAGTTCACCCTAGCAGCACTAAGGAACCAGACGTCATGTGACTCGTTGTTTACGCAGACATGATGCAGGAACATCTGCTTTAATTGGAGCGGCTCTGGCTGTAAATGTGTCATGCATGTCTCATTTTAAATCAGAAAATGCCTTTTGATGTACAAAAAAAACTACACAGATTAGATATCTCTGACCCTTATCGTGTTTCCAGTATACATTGTACAACTTTGAGGTGATCAGAACAGAATATTTTACTGGACAAAATTATCTTCATCACATATACATCTACTCAAAAGCCTACCTTTTCCCTATACTACAAATAATCCCTAAAAGCCTGGAGGGATATAAGCAGACAAAATCTGGTTTTCTCAAGAGGATTCAGGTCAGGAATCAGATTGAGGATTGTTGTCACTTTAAATCGCGTATGTTTTTTGCTGAGTGAGCAACGCAACATCCACGCCATAATATCTCATCTGACAGGAGTTTAAAGAAAGTAGGTCACCTGTTTGGTATCATGGAAGAAAGCATGTAAAAGAAAAAAGGATATAAAGTTAGGGAAATGTTGAATTCTACCAAATACAGCAAGAGTCAAAGTAAAAAAAAAAAAAAGTGTCTCAGTTGTCAGTTTGAATTTTATGGTTCAGTGCTGCTACGTAAGTTTTTTTTAATCATATGTAGACCTCGGTTCCATGTTTTAATGAATTAGTATTTTACATATATGACTACAATATTTAAAATGTAGCACTCTCTTATCCAACTTTGTGGTCTCCACATTAGCCTCAGGTCTTCGGGCGATATGTGTGTACTGATTGCAAATAGAAAACAGTTTATTAATTGGCCAGTGCACACAAGTTTCCATGTAAGATAAATAAATTAATAAAGTGACCGCAGTCACTTACTGGGCTTACTGGAATTCTGTGGGATAGCCACTACACAAGCGGATCCACCACTTGCGAGGTCTCACTGCACCATTTTCTTCTAATTGCTGGTCAAATTTGATCAGACGAGCTGGAAGCAGTGAGATATTTTGCAGTAGTTTGAACGGCACGCTTTTCTGCCAAAATGCCTTTCTTTTGACTGCGTTACATCAACTCCCAGAGCTCTATTGGCAACAGGAAAAGCAAAAGCAAGCTAACAGGCAAAGCTAAAAAAAAAAAAAAAAAGCTAACAAGCACAACAAACATAAATAATACTACATAAAAAATGACAGTGGGAAAATAGTTGCTTATGCCTGCAATTGGTTTCCGTCAAAAGGACTTCAACTGTCTTAATTAAATGTATTCAATAATGCTCTTTACTTAAAATCTGTATAGATGAAAAATGCTCAGCCTGTTTCTAAAAAAACAAAAACAACCTATAGATTTCTGTGCTACAACAGGTATTAGATTATGTAACTTCCTTTTCCCCAAAAAAGTCAATCTATGATTCTGCACACAAAAATCTATATAGCTGCACACACTAAATATTCACACTGGTATAAAATTGGCACCTGTTGTTGAGTGCTGGGGGAGTTATGAATTCCCAAATTCAACAAAAGTTGTGATCCAAACAAATCCAATAAAACGTTTTTTATGGAAGCGGGGTGCAGACAGAGTTTATATTGCTAGTGTATTTTTTTTAATTATACAATAAAAGCTTGGCCCTGAATGATAATTAATTTGGATGAGTGTTAAGAGTTCATATTGCTGCCGTGTAATTGTATTCCTGAACACACTGTAAATTTGCAACCAACCACACAGAGACAATAGAGCCTGAATAATAAATCATCTGACACCAGTGTTGGGTCATTTTCATATACAGTATGAACTCAAACATGCAGTTTTTTTCTTAGCTTTAATGACAGGGAAACAGCAAGAAGTCTTTCAGAGCAGTGACAGTGCTTGTCTGAAAAGGGCAAACATCTCTGCAAAATAATACTTTGCCGTTTTTTGGATGCCTGCAAAGTGATACACATCCGAATAACTCCCATGCTCAAAAGACTAAAGAGCCATGTTTTCTTTTAATGTGATTCTAAATATTTCCAATGCTTTAAAGTGTTTCATAGATATATAAACATAAGCTGAATCACCAATCAGTGTTGTTTTGCATTACATCCCTTTGTTTTATGTTGTGATTGAATTAGGACAGACATTTCTATTTAGGTTACCTATGCTATCAGATTCTATAAAACATGTCATCAACCATTCAAACATATGATTTAACTTGTGCCATAGCTGTGACAGTGACTAATTAAAATGCTAGTCAATACAGTCTGTGCTTATTTACAAAAAGACAATAGGAATTCCTTAAAGAACTGACGACTTAACATGCAATTTGTGACGGTTCATGAAATATATACTGTGCTGTCTGATCATTTCCCTGGGGAGAATGGCTTCTTTAAGTTCTCATCGCCTTTCGTCTTTCTAAATGTCTTTCTTTTTATATGCTTCGGATTTTATGGAAATCATTTGACACATCAGGTTCAACTAAGATAAATTATTAACAAGTCAAATGTTACATGTCATGATGAAAGGAGCAGTGGAGACATGGAAAATGTGCTGAATAGAAATTGATTGGAAAAGTACTTTTACACCTACTCCATTAACCATGAGTCTTTCCTGCTGACACCCATGCTCACTCAAAATATTTAATATATCCCCTCCATTAAAGAGTAAATAAACACTGCAAATAGAGCTGAATGTGTGATTTACATATCTCTGACTGTCAAAAACAAGAAGGTCTAATCCCTGGCTATGTGATGTATACTATATGTAAATCATAACACCCACAGTGTCTCTCCAGGTGCCTGTAAAGAGCCAGAAGGGAGGATTGAAATGTGCAGTAACTTCCCAAATCGATTTGTTTTGTATGTGAGGCTTATTCACGTGGGCCTGCCCATCTAATGATTTATGATTTCCTGGATGAATTTTCTATTCTTGCCAACAAATGATGCTGCTCCATATCTTCCTGGTGATGCTTGATTCATCTTCCAGTGAAGGCCCCTGAGGCTTTCAGCCTGTGGAGCCATTTTTGGCTAGGCCTTATCCCTGGTGGAGATGTGTAAAAGTGAGGATGGCAGCACATCTTTTATTGCCAAGTTTTCAGCGACTGTCACAAGGACATAGATGTGTCACATATCAAAGAAATTTCTACTCACAAATGTTACTTGGGGTTTTATGTGCATTTGCTGCATTGCATATATATATGTACAAAACAACCTTTAGTCTAAAAAGGTAATTCTTCACAAAAATGGATATGCATGCATTATGTTTGATGAGTAGTGGTTTAGAGGTTTGGACCCAAATGCAGGCAAACAGGAGGCAGGAAGCAGTGGAATGCAGGAAAATGTCTTTAAAGGGCAGATATTATGCAAAATCGTCTTTTATGAGCTTTTAACCTTCCATTTGTGTTAACTGTACCTTAAAATGACATTAAATTAATTGCATGGTTAACGTTCTATTTTGCTGCTTACTATATACTTTTATCCAATAAAGTTTCAAACTCCGCGTTGTGTCAGGATGAGACCATGACAGTGTGATGGTGTGTGCCTGCAGACAGACAGACAGCCGCGTCGTACCGGAATGATTTCACATGGCAGCTGAGTGGCTGATATCACAACTGATCCTATATCTGTCCAAAGAAACTAGTTATTTATACAGTTATGACCCCTATTTAGAAGTCATAAAAGCAAAGTTTCTGTTGATATGTTCCGCTGCACAGCAGAAAGGATCAGACATATTATTTTTGCAGTCCACCTGTTGGACTGTTCATGCGTTAGTCAAATTGATTTTTATATAAAACATATTACAATGAACACCTAATTCGTGCATTAACGCAGAAACATCTTGCTGGAGCTTCCGGGCTGCTTCTGCTTCGTGCACCTCAAACTCTGGGTCGGATTCTGGATCCAGGACATACGGTTCAGCATGAAGCACTGCCATGATGGATACAATCTTTATTTCTATGCATCAGTTTGTACCGGTGCACGTGTGCGCACCTTGGCTGATGTTTACACCACTGCTCTGAACTATGTCGCGGGGGAGACGTGCTCTGTCTGAGTTGATGTCACGGGGTGGGCAGGGTAATATGAGGGTCTCTCTGGCAGCTCAGTGCGGGCGGGGCAGATAAGCAGACCCCAGTACCGGGTACGACACCTCACAGCAAGGTATGACAAAACTATAGTATGGTACATGTTGCGAAATGCATCTTATTATCATAAATGTGCATAGGATGCACTGTGAAACTGCAAATATAGCATAATAAAAGACCTTTAGATAAAGATCCCAAAACAAACTCAATGCACCCGTGACCTGAACTGAAAACCAAATGACTTAAATACAAAACAGAACCAACAAGACAAGTGAACCAAATAATCCAAATCAACACAGGTGAACAAATGAGCAGAAAAAACACAATGAAAACTACATAATAAAGACAGGAAACCAAAGACACAAAACTCAACATGCATAGGTTTAATATGTAGAACATTCTGAAATATTCCAGTGACAAACTAAGCAGGATTGGTGTTTTGAGCCAGCCCTACTGAGACTCTGAGCCCATCTCAAGAGCATCTCTGCAAGAAAAAGATTCTTCAGCCAGATAGCAAGTGATGCTTCTGCTTTGTCGGCCTTCAGAGAGTTGGATAAGGAATGAAAACAGAGCAGCAGAAATGCCACTGGTTTGACGTTTCAAGACATCCAGTAATGTCTGTTATGCACAAAGAGCGATGTCTGCTGCTGCTTTGAGTCAAAGGAGTGCTTTGGGGAGCTTATGTGGCTGCATGCATTACACAGCGACAACAGAAAGATTCTAATCCTTTCCTTGGACTGTTATTCAATCTCTGTTTTCAAAAACTGGAAGATATATTTTTTTCTTAAATGAAGCATCCAAAAATCCATCAACCTCCAAACTGAATCACACTCTATTCACTGCATTTCTAATCTACACACAAATCAATAAGAATAGTGTATCACTGATACCCCCCCCCCGCCAGCACACCCCCACCACCATCTTTGTCCTTGCACTTTCTTGTGCACACACACACACTCACTCAAAAACACACCAATGCCTGCCTTTAAGCACAGATTTTTCATTTCCAGTCACTGTCACCATGGTAACTTCCAACGTCCGACTTAGGCCAGTCAGTGCTTCTAGCGCTTTCCTTCTTCAAAGCCCTTTTTCAAAGCCGAAAACCACATTGCTTCAGTAACGGTCACCCACAGCGCTTCGCTTCTGGAACTGTGTTTAGCTGCTAACTCTTGTGACAAAAAGGAGAAATATATGCCTCTAATAACAAACAATTGTATCTATACAATAAATAAACCTTTCTGTCCAAATAAGATAACGGCATTATAAGAGACTGGGCATAACCTTGCAGGTTTTTCAAGGGTTTTCCTATTAGTCGCCTAAAAGCTGGATGTTCACTGCACAAGCTCCCTTCAACCTTTTCCACCAGTACATTCATACGTTTCAATGAAGAAGAGTGTCTTGGCAGAGCTGCCCAAGCAACAATCAAATATTCCTGTGTTGACCGATCGATGAGCACCACCCCCTGCCCTTCTTCATTCACATCTCAATAATGAAAGACGAGCAGAGGTTATGAGTAACCTCTGTGTTCGATACAGGAGGGTCAGGCGTCAATAGCTCGGCCAGGGTCCAAGGCTGCATTGGCATGCAGGAAATCACTGTGGGTCTTAAGGATCTCGCCTGAGGGATGCACGATTAGGATTAAAAGCTTGGGCTTGCCTCCACTCTTCTGTCTTCTCCGTGTCGATACGCCCAAGGTACTGTCAGTCACCGTGCACAGTTTTAGTCTGGGTAGACCCCTGTGCTTATTCAGTACAAGGTGGACCAATTTCTACTAGAAAAAAATTAAAAATTAAAAAAGGAATTTGTGTTGTTTGTTCTTTTTTTAAAACTTTATTGAGTTGAAACAGAGAATAATGTCATTGAGGTCTATAAAAAAATTACGCATAACAAAGCAGAAAGAAAAATATATTTAAAAAAAAAAACAGTGTGTCACCTGTGTGTTGTTTGTTGTCTTTTTTAAAGAGTTTACAAAAAGATTACACATTTAAACTGGCACTGAACGTGAACAGAATTATTATCTATTGATACACACATAGAATCACTTAAATGGGTTGGAATGGGAACAAAATGTGTCCATGAATTAGTTTTCTTTTAATAATTTCTACAGTTTGTCTATTTGTATTTCAGTTGCACACATTTTCATCTAAAGCGATGTTTTATTCTTTGTGTACACATTTGACTGAGACAAGTCTAACGTTTTTTTCGGGGGGGGTCTTCTAATAAAGTATGTTACTCATCCAGAAAGAAATCCCAAGCAGAATTTGTACAGAACCATAAAAAGGAAGGTAAAAAAAGCTTAATTCCCAAGCCTTGTTTATAAAACAATGTTTCCATGCAATGTTTTCATATATCTGTGTATATTTGAGGGAAAAAAATCCATTTACACAGCAGTGGAATGACGTGTATTGAAAAAGCAGGAAAAAAACAACAACAAATAGAAGCAGATATGAGCATGCCAAGCCTAAGGGGGGCAGTAAATCTTTGCAACAACTCATCTTGGTGTGCATCTCATAAAACTGGAAAACATAACAGAAGCGTTGCACAGTACTGGCAGCATAAATGCTCTATGAGAATCCAGTTTTTCTTCAACAGACCAAGAAGGCAGCTCCAGCATGTCATGGAGGCCTGTTGTTGTTATTGTACTTTTGGCAGGTTAAACAGAATAAGTGTGTGAATGCAAGATGCCATGAAAGACAGGCGCCATCGTCACCAAAAGGTTCCAGTTTACATTGACAGGACTCACCTTGCATCATGAACAAACCTCACTTCACCGCTATCAAATCTCCTTTGGTTTTATCCACCCAAAACTTTTTTTTCCATGTAAACATGATGCCAGAATGAACCAAAACTTTGTGTTTTACCATCTCAGCAGTGGTTAAAACAAGGCCTCCGTACTTTTTTAAAAAGCTGCAGTTCCTCAAGTATATTGTTTTCTTTTATTTAGTTTTATTTATTTATTTATTGTTTGCAGAATTATTCTAAACTCTTTAGTAATGTCAGGGTTTGTGTTCGTGTATTTCCTGTTTTATTTTGGTTTATTTCCTGTTTTGTCTGTTGTATTTAGTTTAGTTTTCTTGTGTTCCCGTTTATTGGTTTCATTTAACTCATTCATTCCACCTGTGTGTAGTTCTGTCTGTGTGTGTATATATATTCCCGGTTTCTGTTTCATCCCTGTGGTTCATTAGTTGTAGTTGGTTCTTTTCAGTTTGTATGTGTTTGGTTTGTTTAAATATAAAATTTCCTTAATCTACACCATCTGCCTCCTACCTGCTTTGCGTCCACTCATCTCCAACATCTCCTCCATTCTTGCTCACCTCGGGAACATAACAAATAACACTTCTCTCTACTCCCTTAGTTTAAACAGACTCCTTCAGATCAGCTTTTGTTTGGCAGTGCTGGATTTGAAGTAAGGTGAACATTGAAAGAACAAGCAGTAATCACGCTGATATAATTCCCACTCAGCTCTATTGGTGATGAAGGACCTTGTTTCACTCCATGCAGTATCCCCGTCTCACTGAATTGTCAAGGGGAAACTAAGTCATTTAGCTGTCTTTTAAGTTCTCCTCCAGACCAACTGTTCTCCAGAGATATTGCCCTAAGGAAAAGAGGAGACTCATTCTGGTGGAAAGCAGTCTAGCGAGTGTCATCTTGTCTGCCTGCACCTGCTCACTCAGTCTTCCATCCATCCATCCATTTTCAACCGCTTGTTCCCAGAGCGGGGTCGCGGGGGGGCTGGAGCCTATCCCAGCTGCCTACGGGCGAAAGGCGGGGTACACCCTGGACAGGTCGCCAGTCCATCCAGGGCCTCACTCAGTCTTCCAAACTCTAATATGTATTTGTTTTCAATTTCTATAGCAGAAGCGTTATTAAAAAACAATTGGAAATATGACAGGTTACATGTTGTCCACACCTATTTTCCAAATATCCGATGTTCACCAAGACCTGAGGTATGGCTTACAAAGCAGAATTAAAGAAAAAAGTCTTAATCTTCAGTGCTTGTCAGAAGAATTACTTTAGTTCACAGTCTACCCTTTTGCCATGGCTTCTTATGGCACAGACTAAACCTCTACAGTGCAGCTTTTGTCCAGGACTGTTGATAAATCGCACAAAAAGACCAGCTCCTTTTAGATCTATTGAGAGGGAAATGGAGGCCCTTTTTCTATAGTGTCCCAGCAGAAAAACAAAACCATTGCCTTCACAAAAAAAGCACAAAGTCACCCAGTAAGACAGGTTTAAAGGTGGGTAGTTAAAATGGTTGCTATTATCATATAAGCAGTTATTTGACTCCATTTTTAAAAGTTACCTCTTGTTCATGTATTAAATTATGTCACAATGATACACCTGTTGCAACATATATTAAGTTACTTACTAATTATTTGTTAAAAAGTCAAGCAAACATCACCAACAGTTACTGTATTTGCTGTGAAAATGTTTTTTAAGACAAATAGAGATTTTTTCTTTTTATTGTTTGCAATTTAAATCTAAATGTCGGTCGAACTGACCCTAGCATCAGTTTATCATGAGGCCAGAGACCTTCAGTATACTGCATCTGTTACATAATAATGTAATTAGACATGAATATGAAATTTCCCTGCCAGAAGTTTATGTACTTTTATTTTCTAAAATGAAAAAAAACTCTTTTTACTGCTGCAAAATACTTACATTTAGAATCGGTGCTTGTACAAGAGCAGTGATCAATAGATTGTTTTAAATATTTCACATCTTTCATGTAAATATGCTTCATTTCAAATGGTTCTGCATTCAGGCTCCTCTCCTGAAATGGCTACATGGAGCAGGACAAAGATGGACACGAGAACAAGCCTTCCATTTGGCTTTTATTTATCTTTAACAACCAACATCTCCAGTCTACAGGAAAGCTTCATGTAACTGAAATCAAATCAAGATCTTTGGAAAGACTAATTCATATTATGATCTTGTAACAAACACCACACCATCAGATCCCCAGGATGCAAGTGAACAGATTTGTACGCAGCTGTATCACAGCACAACAGGGACATAAAGTGAATTCTATCAACTTTTCAAGGTGACATCAGAATCCTGATTGTGTTGCAATGGTATCAGCAGGAAAAGAGGGTGCAGCTGTGATCCAGATGAAGCATCCTTTATCTCTGCTCCGTCCCCCATTGTCATTGTCCAACAATGAAAACCGTCCTACGCTTACTCCCTCCCTTTTTAATTCACTGTGTATCCTGTAAACCTTTTTGCTCCCATGACACCGATACAGACTACAATCACAGCACAATGCCCAAGTTCCCTCCAATGGTGTCAACTAATGAAATATAATTACACTGAAACCGAGTATTAAATCTAAACCATTCAAGTGCTCAGGTGTGTTCCCTTGACAATAGGATCTTACAGTTGATGGGAATTAGCTGATAAGAATAGGTCACACATAATCTCCTCATTAAAGTATCCCACATGTAAGTAGATATCAACTCTGATGGGCAGATTAATTTGTCCCAATTCATAATGTTGAGCATATTACTTGCAGTGGTAATGAATCAAGTAGTTAATCATATTTATTTCAGAACAAATGCACATTGTTACACATTTTTTGCCACAACTAATCCAACAGAAATACATATTGATACAATGTGTATCCGTCAAGAACAGAATTAAATTAGTGACAGAATGTTTGTGGGGAAAAAGTTTTTGAAAGTCAAATTTATTATCTGCAATCCAATTTTGAGTAATTTTGTTAAGCACATAGAATCCAACTAGATTGCTGGCTTCACAGAGTACTACTCCCGTTCACTATATTGGACTCCTACAAGAGTGAAAGTGAGTATTGCTCATATAGTCTATCTGTAATTAAGACACTGAGGTCCATGATGGTTGAATAACTAATAATTCTACCATCTTAAACATTTCCCATATCTAGTCCCATTAAGAAGCCATAAATTCCTGGGAAGGGCCTCAGCATCTCTGCTACTACCGCCCACTTTCCATCCTCTGACTGATCAGTCCGTGTCTTATTACTTGCAGCAAACAGCAGTCAGAACACTTTCGGTTTGGAGAAGCAACAATAATTGCTGACAGGGCAGCCAACAGCTACACAGAGTGAGGCGACAGAAGTGTAAATTCCCTCCATCTAAAAGAAATTCAAATCAAAAACTTTTGCAGCACTTTGAGCAAATGCTGCATGCAGTGGATTTTGCTCTGTAGTACTTTTGCTTCCAACAGTTTACTTTGTTTAATACTTTTGCAAGCAAAGAACATTCATGCTGGTCCATATCATTCAATGCACAGTGCAACGTGGGAATTACTTAATAAAAAAAATTGAGTTTGAATTTTCAGGTATTAGTCTTTGTTGTTGTGACATTCTCCACATCTGAATTATTCTTGCAGACTTGTGACTTACATCTAGTGACAGCAGAAGTCTAGCAGCCACTAAATATGTAATTCTACTCAGCAACATGGCATTACTTCAGCTGAGAGAAAAGAGATGGAATAAATACATTATGCAAAAATGACATAGAATAAATTAACTTTGTACAGCATTCACACAACCTAGTGTACTTTTTTTCAAGTTTGAAGGCATTTAAGTGTAATTATTTACTGAAAGTGTGCTCTTCTTTGACCCTGGCATGAGTAGATGTTAGCTTAGCTGCCTTTATGTAAATTATGTAAAAACAAAAATACTCTGACCACTATCACTTTCAGCAAAACACAAATTCATACTGTATTAAGTGCTGATAACAAACAAGAAATATTTATTTTCTCTTGCATCATAGGCAAAACATTCAAAATGCTTTTGCAAATCCTTTATGGTATTGGCTCAATGTGTGACTGCTTCATGCACGACACTTCAGCAAGGAACAACACAGACCATTGGCTGAGAAAGCCACTGATGGAATTAACTCTTATGAATAAGAATGCAGTGCAGTACAAGTGAGAGCTCTCCTGCTGTGTAATATTGACATGCTCCCCGGTCAGAAAATAGCCCAGCATAATTAGCTTTCACAAGCAAGTCTGGGGCCAGCAGGAGAGACCACTCTAGATGCAGACAAAACCCTCAACAGGATGGCATGAACTACTGAACATGAGTGAGAGGCAGGATAAGGAGGAGACAGATTTTCAGTCTGCTGCACAGTTTATCTACCCCAGTACTGCACAATGCTGATATTCAGTATTTATAAAAACAAAATGGCAATAAGGGTTTAAAGAAATGTGGTTGCATCAGTGAATCATATTGAGGTGATCTTGTGTGACGTGAAGTCCCAGAACAGCAGCTGAATGGATCAATGAGTTTGAACTTTCCACCACAACATTTCCTAAAAGTTAACAAGGATCAGTTTCTCTGAAGATGCTTATTTTCTCTCAAATTACAATCACGATGACGAAGTCAAATTAATTTGATTAGACTTTTGTATAGTGTCTTTTTTTTGTTGTTGTTCAATTTTGTTTAATATATACGATTATGTCAATATTGAGGTGAGAAGCATGTTTGAGATTTTTTCTGTTTGTTTCTAAGTGTCAGTGGGAAGATGTGCAGATCATAGTTAACCATCTCTTCATAACAAAGTCAGCTTGAAGACATAGTGAAGGAGAAGAGTGAGAGCATAGGAACAGCATGCAGAAAAAAGTCCTGGGCAGAATCAAATTCACTGTGGTGAGGGCTTAAATCAAGACTACACACGTTTCTGACATTAAAAACAT
The DNA here is from genome assembly GCA_037177535.1 of Pseudomugil gertrudae. Lineage (NCBI taxonomy): Eukaryota > Metazoa > Chordata > Actinopteri > Atheriniformes > Pseudomugilidae > Pseudomugil > Pseudomugil gertrudae. The sequence goes on along the minus strand of JBAMHV010000005.1, from coordinate 7,884,511 downwards.
TGTGCTTTTGCGCTTGTACACTAACACTCACAATACACATGGCCGGGGTTGCTGTGGGCCTGCAGAATTCAAAGCTAAGGTAATTACTCTTCACAACTTTGTGATCCAGCGTGGAGCATCAGGAGATAGCAGTGTTTTGTTTTATTGCATACCAGCAACTGGATATCAACCCACTAGCTGGTTTGGATAATCACCATGATTGAGTCAAAGTAACCCAAAAGAACATTATCAGAGGAAGTGAGGAAAAGAAAAAGAGAAAGACAAGATACACTTTTACTGGCTGGAGAGAGCTCAGAGAGGAGTCAGGATACAAAATGGATGCCGAATTAGTCTTTGATAGGAGGTTGTTTAATAAAGCAACAAATTAGGAGACATTTATGGTACAACTAAAGAATAACAAACTCTAAGTTCCTTCAACCACAGTGTCCTGTCTTTCTTTTTAACTTAGTAAATCATAATGACAGGGAAATCATTTTATTGGCATCAATCACTATCATGAGTAGAGCTCAATCCAACATCAATAACCAGAAAAGACTTTCAAGAAATGACTGATTTTAGAAAATACCAAATGCTTCTCATTCACTTTCTATCATAAGTGAGTTTACTATAGTCCCACTCAATAAAGTGCTATAATTAGCAGAAGAAAGGTCAGATACATCATACAATGTCATTTAATCCACACAGAATAACTTATTAGTCTGCCAAAGAACTATTATTAATAGTGATTATCAGACTCATTTAAATCTATCCATTCACTCAAGAAATGAGAAGTGTCTAATTAGATTTGTACATTGCTGTATCTCTAAATGCAGCACCCCTTAAGGTACAGGAACTCACTGCGGAGTATTCCTGCTGGAAATTTTTTAAAGTCCAAGTGGTGCACACTTAATGAATATTCAGCAGCTTGGAAAAGATCAAAGTGAATTATGTAATCGTGCTATGAAACATTGATCACCAGAGACGGTCATCAGTTTTTCCGCTTTAAGATTGATACATTATGTTTTAGTTTCCCATTTCACTGGAACCACACAGGTGGGCGGAGCAACCAAAAAATTAAATTAATTGATGATAAAAAAAAATCCTGTGGTCAGCATTATTAATAGCAGAGATTTAACCAAACCCATTTTTCTATTGTCCTTAACAGCTGTGGTTAAAAAAAAAAAACACCTTAACAGTTTTAGATGAAGAAACCCTGAGCACTTACTGAAGCTGAATGAGTAGGCTTATAAAAGAGGTTTATTTTGAGATGCTAACAGTGTGCAGCCACCAGAGTTATGAGGTAAACAAAGTGAAATTGCTCCTCGTCTTGCCTTCTCCAATTCACCTGCCCAAGGTTAGAGGCCATGTGTCGTAAAAGCAAGTCCTGCTTTCCCTGCCCTTGCAAGTACAACGAGGTGAGAGTCGGGATGACGAGAACTTATTCGTGCCCATCCTCTTAAAAAAGAAAAACGTGATGTGACAAAGACTAAAAAGAAAAACAGAAACATTAAAGTGAAATAGAGGAGACAGAGGAGGGATGATAAAGAAAGAAGTGAGGATTCTGTGTCAGAGTATCGAGAGGACAGGGAAAGAGACAGAGATGGGAAGATAGCAGGATTAAGGTTAACAGAGACTGCCTTGTAATGCTGAGCTGAGCAACGACAAGAGGCTTTCCCATCCAAGCAGGTTGAGCCATCTATCAGTTCAGTGGGACTGCACTAACTCATTGCAGCTTAAACTGACACGGATAGCTCATTTTTGACTCATTTTGGAAGGGAACTAAGCCGAAAACAGTGCTTGTTTTAAATATGCATGATGATAAAAGCTCAAATCCTAGACTTGTAAAACAGCTGAGAAAATCCAGCTTAACAAAACAAAAAGTTTTTGCAACATTTAAAAAAAAAGGTTAATTTTAATAGACTTTAATTGGAGACGTGTGTTTGACATATATGTGGGATGCTAAACTTTTGTTTAACCGTAACAGCACACAAACAAAGGAGAGCGACAAAGTAAATGTAATGGTTGTACGAAATAGGATCCAAAAAAAAAACAAGCTGTGGTGATTAATCACGATCTTCCTGACTTGTCACATTACTGACTTCATACATTTTAAAACGCAGTGTAACCATCCATGGATGGAAAACGGTGATGATGTGGTTTGTGTTTGTCGAGGCAACACAGTAACAATATCTCAATTAACTTTGTGTGGGGTTAGATTAATTACATTATCTGCATGTTTTTCTTTGTTTCACTTAAGTGATTCATAAGGTTTAGTCAGAAATGCTTACTTTAATATGCAACAATAACAGCACCGCTGCCAAAAAGACTCGAGCAGTTTGTTTTGAGCTCTTTACAAGATCACATAAACTGACAATTCCCCAAATTAATCCTGCTTAATGGACTTTTTAAAAAGACAAACTGTTTGCTCAACCCTATCAAAATTAATCAAAACTCACTGTAATAAGACTGTTATTTAACATTATACCACCATTTAATGTCTTATATTGAGATGATTATAAACACAATACTTGTATTTCCAGACTAGATCAAATAAAGAGAATGGTGACTCATGAAGCCGTTGCCACTCACAGCACTGGGTTTGAGGATGAGAGTCGGGAGATAAGACTGCTGAGTACGAACAGATCTTTCAGTAATGAAGAGAAAAATACTTGCATGAGTCAAGAACAAATCCTGTTTTAGCATGACAATGCCAGCTTAGAATAGAGCTGGAATGTTTTAGGTTTTTATTTGATTTATTATTCATTATTTGTTATTTTTCCAGGGGCTTTATGTGATGTGCCATCACTGAATCAATTACAATAACAACCCATGGTGTAGGGTGTAGGAAGGACATGACTGCACCCACTGCAGCCACTGGCTTGTGTGTACCGATTTGTGAAACCCTGCATTTAGTATTTTGGCATCTTTGCAGTGGCTTCAGATGTGGCGGCTGCATCCACACATACAATTTTAGCCCCAAAGTTGTGCTACTTTTGTGAGTGTGTTCCTCTTATAACCAAATATCTTCAATTTCAACAATTTACAAACAAATATCAATGTCAGAAATAACTAAAGATAAACATTTTGAAGAAGTTGCATTTTATCTACAATCTCATTTTGATCCACATAACTTTTCATCCATTCATCTATCCATCCATTTTCTACCATTTCAATCCCAGCTGTCATCGGGCGAGAGGCGGGGTACACCCTGGACAGGTCGCCAGTCCATCACAGGGCCAACACACATAGACAAACAACCA
>JBAMHV010000005.1:7783534-7870630 GCA_037177535.1 Pseudomugil gertrudae | reverse complement strand
CGGTATGTTAGATAAATTTGCGCATGTCAAAATAATTTATTCCGATCAAACAAGTGACCGATGTAAACGCATGTCGCTATCCGATTAGTTTTTGGGGGGTCCATGTGCACAGTAACACTTTTAATCCGATTCATGATCAGATTAAAGAAATGTGCCCATGTAAACATGGCTAGTGTTAGCAATCATTTACACAGCACCAACAAAAACACAGTAAGACTAGATTCTGCCTGCTTAGTACAGGCAGAATCTGGTCTTCAGCCCAGGGTTTTAAGTTAGACTTATGTTATGTTTACCTGCAGTATGTCACATTTCAGCACCTGGATGTTAACACATTGGTCATTTTGAAAAGCCATTATGGCTTATCCAGCAAAGAAGAGAAGGTTGAGCAATAGAGGGAGAGATACAATGGCAAAGCAAGAGCCAACCTACAACTGACTTTTACTGGCTGAGGAGAGCTTAGAGAAGAGACAGAATGCAGGGCAGAGCCTAATTATGCTTCATTAAAGGGGTGCCAATGTGTAGAAATCTACTGAAATTTAGTTGTGCTATTTTAAATGTGTGTGTCCTTACCTTTGAGACATGATCTTATATGCATCTGGAAGGTAACATCTCGTGTTCTCCATCTGTGCTGGGTCCGCGTCACAAATCTTGTCATCGGTGCGACCAAAGTTGGCACTCTCGATCATGATGACGTCTGTGCCGGGGCAACGCAGCTCAATGGGGTAGCTCTCGCACGACAGCTCCCGCCTCACCACCGCCATAGGGATGGGTGCTCGACTGAAAGCTACAGGGGGAAAAGCAAAGCAAAAAATTAGTCCGAGTGTTGCTGTTGTCTTTCTTTGCAAATTTAGGACAAGCACTTCTATAGAATACTGGTAAAAAAATATATTGACTTTTACTGCAACAAAAAGCTGAAGTTAGGACGGAATAGTAGGTGTTTACAGTGAGGGGATGAACAAGTCCACAAGTACGCTACAGCCCGAGTTTGGAAAGACAAGTACAGCATTGGCACTGATTGAGCAAGAGGGAATAATGTGTTTGGTCTTGGCTGTAAAAAAATGTGATTAATCAACAAATCAACAATTGAGCTCAGTAATTTAAAACTCCAGTAATCTACTAAAATTTTCTTTCAAATTATACTAATTCATAAGTGCTGCTGCATTATTTGTGTCTTAAGGTGTTAAAAGGAAGTTAAGCTGGGCTACATGAAGGCAAGACACAGACATTCGAGGGAGGCCTTTGGCTCTAAAGCAACGATGACAGTTTGGCTAAAATATTAACTTTTTATTGCTGAGCCAAAACGGCTGGGAGGGCTGGCGGATAGAGCGACAGGCGCCTGTGGGTCACTGTTTTGCTGTTCCTTTGACACAAGAGCGTGCATGCACACCCACGGATGTCTGTGGAGGATCAAAACTGGCACACGAACGAACAAGTGCAAGGCAAACTGAGAAAGTCCTGCATTTACAGCCAGAATAAAATAAATGAACGGGAGGCATAAACATTGGTCTCACAGAGTGTGTAGGGGACTGTGGCAGTTTAAGATTGTGTAAACATCCTTGCAGAAAAGTGTCTGGGCTGAGAGGACCACTGTTAAATGACATAGAACACAGACGAACCAAAAAGCCCAGAGAGTGGAAACAAGGGTAGAATAATCTGAAACCAGTTTATGGATTAATTGTTATAATTATCAAAACATTGTTGCTGTTATTTCCAAAAAAATGACGAATGGAAAAACAGGACAATGGACTGGCAAAAATAAGCAGCATTATATGAAATAGTGTAACTACAGGAGCACAAACCGGCTTTTTAAAGCCCCATCCTGAAGAAAAACAAGAAATATGGACTAAAATATCAATAGTTTTTCCCTATACATAGTTTTACAGTGTGCATCTTCCATCCTATTCATTATGTACTTTGTGTGAAGAGGCAAATGCCCAAGAAATGCACTACACTGTCTGAAGTGTACACATTTCTGTCATTATTACCTTTACTCACCCACACAATCATGTTATTATATGACATGGTTGTGATCCAGTGGAAACACATTTCTTGAGATTCCTTTTGAAGTTGTAAAAGTGATTATTTTCTGACAGAAGATACTTTCAAGTTACTCCAAGTGCTACATTGGCTCATACGTTTCTCAGTGTAACATCTCTTCCTGGTTGTCTTGCCTTATTGAAGTTCCGCTGGCTGGTCACGTCTAATTACATATCTTAAAACTGCTCTATCCAACAATGTCAACCTGACTCTTCATGTAATCTCACACTGACTCGATGATGCTGAGATCAAGGCTCTGCAGGGCGACCGAGCCATCTGTTGCAGAACTCTTTGTTCCTTTGCCTTCCTGATGGCACTGCATGATGGATAAGTATACACATTTCTTAAATGCCAAAAATCCTATGCATTGTACAGAGAATGGCAGGATTGCTGTGTGTTTCTACTGCATCTGTGTGAATACACAATTTCTACCAGTTTTCTTATTTTTTTAATTCAGCCAGGTGGCAATTTTGATCTTTTTCTGCAAATAAACAGAATACACAAAGAGATGCAGTGAGGTGAAACAACACAAGAGGCCCCTCATTATCATGTCATTTCATTTTGTCTCATAAATCATTCAAACTCCAATAAATTGAAGCAGACTTACCATTAAAACATCACAGATTGGAATAATTATATCCAATGTGATGATGAAAGCCACCAATTATCTTCCTCTTACTGGGAAGATTTATTCCGCCTTCTAAACAACACTGGTGCAGATCAAACTAAACTACTTTGCAATGGACAACAGCAGAGCAAAAGGATAACACAGGTTGACTCAGGCAGGTGTACTTAGATAAGTGGAAAAAACATGGTTGACTTTGATTAAAAAGAATAAATTGCTTATTGATCATCATGCTTTTGCACATGGCTTTTTGATCAGTGTGTGCAGTTTCTACAAAAACTGTACAAAAAACCAAGTTTAAAAAAAGACCCCAATAAATTATTTTTCTTTATTAAAAACCTTAAACACTATAAATTCTCATTTCTTTGATTTACTATTTCAAAATAAAGGTCGTTCAGCTAAACCAGGTGTGACATTCCTTTTTTAAAAAAAAATATTTTCAATCTCCTTTTGATGTGATATCATCCAAGTAAATAATGTTTATTGCCTGGGTCAGGTTATAAAATAAAAAAAACTATAATTATAACTACAACGATGATAAAGTTATTTTTTCTTAAAGAAAATTAGAAAGTGCACACTGTCATTTTGCAAAATTCTGCAATTCACTGCTAAAAAACAAACAAAAAAACATAAAAAAATATGTTTTCTTATTACAAACACGTATGGTTTGAAGCTTTAAAGCCACGAGTGATTTAAGCTTCTGGAAAGTGGCCCATAAAAAAGGAGAAAAGTCTAAAAAGGCAAAAGAATAAATTATTGCATGTGACAGATTTTATAAAAAGAAAGAAAAAAATAGAAAGAATAGACCCCAATGGGGTGGAACACATGAAGGCAGGAACTGGAGCCAATCTATTCCAATGAAGCATTAAAAAAATATCAGAGAACATGACACCGTCAACATGGGCATCAGCAATCCCCTAAAGTAAGGAAGTAAAAGCGTGCCAGTAATGTCTCGAATAACCCAGGTAGTCAACAGCTGGAAGTTTAATTACATTTGTGGCCAGGGGTGGTGATTGATAGGGCTCATATTCCTCAGGTAACACAGCAGGTTTCCTGCCCCACTCGCACATATCGCTGTCTACCTGCTCACATCATTGTCAGATCCATTGAAAATCGAAATTAGCCTCAGTGAAAGTCTTATCTTAGCTCCCATGTTCTATTCACTTCATCTTGGTTTCTTCCCTGTGCAGCTAAGACTTTAAAGGTGTATTTATATGCAGCACATATCTCTTTTCAGCACTGCAGATTCTCCCAAGATAATTTCCTTGACAAGTGCAGTGCTGAATATGGAAAAAAAAAGAGAGGGGAAAAAAGGAGGAAAAACTAAGTAGTTGCTTTGGGTAAGTAAACCGAAATGGTCACACAGGATACATTCATTACTTTCACGCCACAGTCTTTTTCATCATGATGCCTAAAAATGACATAACTCACAAATGAATATTTCAGAAAAATGCAGTTACTCGCCAAAAGGGCAACAGAAAGGTCAGGAAGAAAAATGGTCATTTGGAAAATGTCGCTCCCCTGCAGAGCTTTAACAATCACTCTGAAGAGACAAGCTTTGGTGCTCCGATTGTGTGCTTGCTCATAGTGGTAGTGAATAAGAAGGGAGAAATTTTGATGCTAAAAAGCTTATTCTTGGGTCCGTGACACAGAGCACAGACCCATTACCTTCCCTCGAACCACCCCCATTGAAGCACAGATAGAGAGGACTATGACATTTAAAAGTCATCACTGGTAACAAAACAGGGGCCTTTGGGGGCTGACTTTTTATTTCATCTCTCAAGAAAACATGTCAGGGAAAAGCAGTTAAGGTCAATCACCAAACACATTTCCAACAAACCTGGGTTGAATAAGCCACCATCTCTTGGATAAACAGCTGTTGGCAACATGTGAGTCACATATTATTCACATAGTAAATACACTTCCAGTCATAAGCATGGAAAAAAGACAGGTGGGCATTGAGTTTCAAGCTTTAAAAGTAGTGTTTCCCAAGATGCTACCCCTGCCAAAAATGGACAACATACTTTAAAAAGTATTTTTTAAGGTTTCGTTTGTCCTTTTGGGTTATTTATTTCTCTAATGCTTCAATATCATTGAGTATTTTAAGCTAGTAATGCTAAAATATATTAGCATTAGCACATTTACAAGAGTTAGCATTTATTTTAACATATGATAGAGGCTTTTGTAAGATGTTGCTGGTATTCTACAACATTAGCAACTAGTTTTGGCTCAGTTTGAGATGCAAACAAGTTTGTAAATAAATTAAGGAGCCCAAATGCATTTTCCGTTCTGTTTAGGTACGTAATTAGATGCTTTCATATCAAACGTAGTTGCCGTCAGACTTTAATGGTCTCTTACATTTGCATGCTTACTAAACATTCACCAGAAGGTAGAGTTTACCTCTAAGTTTCGACACCAATTTCAGGTTCCAGGAACTGTCACCATGGTGATGATAGAAAAGGTCGTAATAATGTACAGCAGGAATCTTCAAGACCGGTCCTTGATGGCCGGTGTCCTGCAGGTATTGAAAGTTTCCCAACTGAAACACACCTGATATGAATTAAAGTGATCTCCACAAGTTGTTGTCAAGTTCTGCACAAGCCTATTAATGACTCATTATTTGAATCAGGTGTGTTGCTGTAGGGAAGCAGGGAATACCTGCAGGATACCGGTCCTTGAGGACCATGCCCGAAGATCCCCGATGAACAGTCTCGAAAAAAGACTGCAGTAGATGGCTAAGGTCTGTGTGGCCATTAAAGGCTTCTTCCTCTTCTTTCTTCCTTTTGCATGTTAAACACATAAGCTTTACAACTTAATACTGCCCCCCACCCCCCACTCTTAACCAAGTTACCCACATAAAGGATGCAGAAGATAGATGAAACGCTCCGTATCTGCATTTTGCACTGAGCATAAAAGAGCCTTTAGAGCAGGGGTGTCAAGATCCAGTCCTCAAGGGCTGGAATCCAGCAGGTTTTGCTGTTTACCTGCATTAACACACCTGATGCACATCAAATAGATCCAACAGCTTCTTGTCAACCTATTAAGTAATTTCAGTCTGCTGTGTCGGAGCATGGAGACAACAAAAACCTGCTGGATACCAGCCCTCCGGGACCCGAGTTTGACACCTCTGCTTTAGAGAAACTAAGTATTGAGTGAAAATGCTCTTTCAACATATTGAATGAATAAAAATGAACCATTCAGCTATTTTATTTCCACCCTTTCTGCCGGTGTGTTACATTAGTGACTGTTGAACTGACAACAGTTGCGTATGTTTCTTTACTAAAGTTGGTTGCAAAACGTAATGTACCAGTAAACATCATTCACCAGTGTTATTTATCTTTCTTAGCTTAAACCACACATTTATTTAAGCAAGCTGCTTTATTTTAAATTGCCGTCTAGTAGTATTGAACTGTGTAGAGCTTTAACTTAACTTACTGGCGATATTCAGGTTGTTGACTGTAATTGACTTGACCAAATACAATAAAATTCAACAATGACAGTGCCAAGTATCGAGACTAATATATAGAGCCACATCCAGTAAAAATCATAACACTGTAACCAGTGTTAGTAATGAGCAGAACTGTAACCTTTAGAAAATTCTACCTCAAGTCTTAACTTCGAGATACAACATATTTTAACATTAACATTGGTTTATCTTTTTGCTTTCATGTTTAAAAATCCAAATCCAAAGTATTTTTTTATTCTTCAATTTAATTAAAGTTACTTATATTTTACAATTGAATAGAAAGAAAAATAACATTTTAGTGGAACCAAAAATTAATATTGCATAGCATCCTCCTTAACTGGAGGCATCATCAACTAAATAAAATGAATAAATATGTTTAACGGGTAGAACAAATATTCTCTCTTATAGGATGTGTTGGCACCATTAGACATAAATAAAGAACTAAGGTCTCTGAACATTACCCTACTTAGCTCATACGTTAACTATGAAGAGGCATGTAATGGGTGCTCTAAATGGATTCAAGCTGAGTCAGGCAAAGATCCAAATGTTTCCCAGTAAAGGAGAAAAAATGTTAAGCTTGATATCTAGCTTTTTATTCATAAAGAAGAGCTCCGATACTGTAGGAGACACTTTCAACTGAAAACATTATGTCTACATGTGGGTTAGAAAGCTGCATTCAAATTAACTCTGACTTCATTGAATTAATCTGATAGATGGAACAGAGAAGAGGAGATGGTGAAGGAGCTGATTCAACAGATCAAATGTCTCGTTTTCCTCTGAGAATTGCCGGATGGGTCCAGCCCCCAGGGCTTGTGATTAATTAGCACATGAATCTGGACCCAGTTATTTGATTAAGTCAATGGAAACCTGTCACACCAACTTCTTAGTTTGCAACAAATGACAAAACGGTGGGCGGGGAGTGGATGGGGTAAGTTTCCTGCAAGACTACTGTGCAACAAGAAGGAAAAATCTTGGATAGAAAAAAAAAAGAATATGGCTTTTTCAATAATGCATGAGGGATTATTTATCTTGAAGTGAGATACAGTTCAGGCAAATTTCTCCAAAATAAATTACATTTACACATGGCCTGAGGCAGGCAAATCTCAAAGGCTTTTTTTTTCTTTACACAGAGTGCAAAATTATCCAGGAACTGAACTGTCAAAGAACTCTGCAGATCGAGCATTTAAGAGAACAGCATCAATAAAACAATGTTTTTTGCTGCTTGTGAAAAATGGAACCCTCTGAAACTGGTGCACAAGCTTTTTACCTTACATTGCAAAGATGGTCAAAAAATGTCATGGAAAAAGTTTCAGTGCTTGAAAAATACACAAAATGATCCACTTTACAGAAACAGGTGCACCTTGATGACAGATAATGCCTTTGTAATGATAAATTCATGAGCCAACTAGAAGAATGATCATGACAGACTTCTCAGATCTACATGATAGCTTTTGACACTTTGACCAATCATGCTGCTGAGCATAATTAGCATTACTCATTGTGACACGATCCAGATATCCATTCAACACAACCAGTGAATGAACCATTTGTTTTCCTTCGACTTCCATTCACTGACACACATTTGAACACATTAATTTGAAGCCCACCACGTACTTACAAATTCCACCACAGGAAAAAGACTGATGGAGGGGTATTGCAGGACGGTCAATGTGCAAGTGCAAGTTTCAAACTGTCAGTCAAACTGCCCATGATGTCTGGGGGGAGATTAGATTGTCAGCGTTACCAAATATGCACACAGGGGAACAGATGCACAGTACTCATAATAAACTACAGCAACTTAGTAGATCTGGCTCCTCAGACCGATTGCCCATGCTGCTTTTAACGAAATGCTGCCTGCATCATCCATCTGATGAAATGCACAAGATACCAGAGTATAGCATCCCCTTCCTTTCTGCAACCATGTATCAGCCTTGTTAAAGTAAATAACTGAAAGTTAATAAATCGGTCACTAAGTGGAGGGATTCTGCAGAGCACAGCAGCTTCCTTTTCTCTGGTACATCTAGTAGGGCAAATTCCGCATGTTTGCATGCACAAGTAACAGATACAAGTACCTTTCCAGCACTCCATAAAGGCTTGATTCACATACTTAGAACACAGGGGTGAAGTATCTGCATCCAGCATCCACTTCCATTTAATGAATCGCTACTTTAATTTATGAAAGCATATAAGCAGGAGCAGTAAAAAAGGAAGATAGAAGCAAGTCTCTTGTCAAGGTCTTGCGTTAAACAACACTTTGGTGTGCAAATGATAACATTACATCCTCAGGTCAAATTCACTTAGGCTGAAGAGAAAGCTGTTGAAGATGATGATTAGCTAAAGTCTTTCTAAACTACTCCTTGTTTTAATTTAGAGCATGTTTTGTTGTATTGTTGCTCAACTGTATCCAATTAAATTCAGAAAATAAGAGCTGCTTTTTGTTGATATAAAGTGCCCTGTCAGATGGTCCAAGCCAGAGGTGAGGCTGTAACAGACAGCTGCCATGCCAAGAGCTCATGACAGCAAGCTGGGCTTTGTTCAGCTCCCATCATGTCGGACAATGTCGTGCTATTTCCTCTCCTTTCATTGCCTCTCCCCCTCATTTTGCCATTTCTCCTTCTATCCTGTAACCCACACACATTTGCCGACATCACTCAAGGGAACATCTCAGCCAAGACTAATGCACCTTGGCCACCACCTACTGTACGGAGCTTCCTAGGCTCAAATGCATACATTCCCTGCCACAGTCACACACAGGAGAAACACCCAGCCACACACACATGCACATACAAACATAGCTCCCCGGGCAGACATGACTCAACATGCCCCTTTAGTAACACATGCCCCAATAGTAATTGAGGTCAAAGAGAAGAAACAACAGGCTGATTTTTGTCTTGTGTGAGAGGAAAGGGGGTCTTTCTTCCTCACTATCCTTTTACTGCATATTATCTGATGGAATGGCCTTGCAGCATACTGGAGGCAATAGCAAGAGCAGGTTGGGAAATGTGAAGTGAAACAAACTGCAAGCAACCGTGCCAACAGGAGCATCTCGGGGGAAGGAAGTTCAGACAAGGAAAGCACAAGGGGTCAAATTTGCATAAATAAAAAAAAAGCTCCTGCAAAAGTTATTTTGGTGTTACAAGGATGCTGCAAGCAGGAACAATTCATACTTGGATAACAATAAGTCAGGTGTTAGCTTTTTTTCAGGTTATTTGTGTTAATACCCTTTAAAAAACTGATTTTAAATAAATTACTACATGAAAACATTCAAATTGAATATATATATATATATATGACATCATCATATATTGTTATTAAGTATATTGTCCCCATAAATCTTTGTTTTGTTATCTTCTGATGATACATTTAAACACTTCAGTGCATTTCATTCTTCGCCATAGCAACTCACAATATCGTAGAAGGTCCTTTCACATAAAATGTAGCGCAAACCGATGACACAATGCTTACAAAATGTGTCCCCTTGTAATGAAATGGAAACCAGGCAATATCAGTGTCTGAATGGATCCCTGGGGCTCAACTTATAATAGCTGTATTAAGTACAACACTGAGAGTAAATGGAGCCGAACTCCAACACTAACAAGACTGGCCACCAGGTTAGTGCCACACCAGCTGTCATAACAAACTGATAATGACTTCCTACTTTTGACACAAGCTTATTTGTATAAAATAAGCACTAATACACATCACGCTCACTGTACACAATAGGCAGTAATTTGTTTTGGTTCTATAGAACAAACAGGGTTCATCCACCATGAAACACATGGAAAGACAGCAAAACACTTTACATAAAATTGGCTGTTGATGAAATATTGGAAATAAATACTGGAAAGTGTTTTTGTGGCCTTATTTAGAGTTTATGTTTCTAAGAAGCAAGAATGAGCATTTTTCAATTTCTTGCCATTTAAGGGGGGGAAACAGGAAATTGAAGCTTCTATGTCTCTCACACACAGAGAAAGCTTGTTTGTATTATGTTTTATCTAAAGTACCCTCACATAACAACCCTGTTCTTTCAGTTGCGCTGCACCAACATGTTTTCTGTGAAAGATTATCTTTGGACATAAACCTAAGCCTGTTCTCTTTCTCACACTCATACAAGTTCAATTTTTACACTGGTGTAATATCCATAGGCAAAAAGCATGCATTAATACCAATTAAGGCTTGGTGCTGTAGTGTTTACTTACATAATGAAGAACAAGAGATTATTTAAATGACTAAATTAAAATGCAATTTCATGCACGGTGTATGCATCTGTTACGTTTTTTTGGTTAACAAAGGCATTACCTCATTTTGACCCATTAATAGTGCCAGTACAGTCACTTTCATAATGTTTTAGCTGAGAGTGTCTTGTTAGACCTCTGATATTATAGATGGTAAAACTGAGCCATCTGCATGCATATTACAGGAAATCCCTGAAAGGTCCAGGTATTTTAAAGGCATTTGACTAAGTATAGATAGACAATGAGATAGAATAGCAGTTGGGGTGGGGGTTGCCCTAAATACTGTAAGAATCTGAAGGGTGGTGTAATTTGATGTACTGCATGGCATCATCAGATTAAAAGCTGTACTTTGCAGTGACTGGCATCTTTTGTCACCTTCGTTATTTGTTAATTCGTACATGTGTGCTTGTGTTTACATAGAACAACTTTAATACATTATCAGAGGGGTGTGTCTTTCAAGGTAATGCTGCTATCTGGCTTAAACCTACATGTACAAAAGGTGATGGATGTCAAAGATGACAATTTTTCAATCAATTCCACCTGCTTGCACTGATCCTCCACCTCTGTGCACAGATTAAATCTTATGTCCTTTCATAACGTGTCAGCCCCTCCAGAAGGGTAGTAAACAGGATGGGGTCATAGTGTCCAAAGACCTTATTGTTCAAGATTGTAGCAAAGCTAAATGCTTAATACCGACATGCTATACCAAATGACAGAAGAGAGGAAAAAGGAATGCGTGGGTGACATTGCTGTAGAAGTCTATTTGTGAAGAATGAAAACGTAACATGAGAAAAATGAGCTAAAAATGTGAGAACAAAAACGAATGAGAAATAATGTTTGAGAAGGATGTAAAAAGTAATTCCATAACCACCCACAGAGTGTGAAGCAATCCCATTCTACATGTATGCAATGAAGTCATTGCTGTTGAAATTAGCCTGGGTGGCAACGCTACATCTCAGACACACAGCTATGATGATATCCTTTGATCGTGTTTTCTTCTGCATTCAGGATGACAGGTTTCACACACAGGGTTATTCTGCAGAGATAATGAACACTGAATATGTATGAAGCAACATGTTCCTGGTTCTCACGCATCAAGTCATCTGGCTACAACTCTTTACATGTAGCATATTGGAATCTGACACCAAGCATAAGAAATGTTGTGGCAGGGAACATGAGATTTAGGCAAAACAACCCAAGCATGGTTTCACACAAGCAGGTGTGGAGATGTAAAGTGTGATACAATGTCACATTGAGAAAGGCTGGCACCTCAAAAACTGAGTAATTTATTTGGTAAATCTGTTACAGTAAATCAGAAGCTTTGGTATTGCACATATTATTTTAAACAACAGCTGCAAACAACTGCAAATGATGGGGCCTTAAGATGAATTTAAAGCCTCAGCCTACAGTCAGGCCGGTGCAGATGATGATGGGGAAATGTGCTTTCGGACCCAGGTATAAGATGATTCTGTTATGTTGCATTTTGCCTTCCACAATTATTGCACAAATTTAGCAAAATGAATATTCATAAACATGTAAACACAAACCAACCAATCACAAGGGAGTACTTCAACATAACCACACTACAAGCATGGGTGCACACATGGTTTGGAAGACTCTATAGGGACTACATGGATCACACTGCAGTGATGCTATAACTGAACTCATGCAGATGCCACACAAATACAAAGCTAAACTTCACAGCAGGCAAAACTCAGTTTTTTTAATCATTTAGTCAAAATTTGAGTATCTAAATAATTTGTTCTTACTTGAAATGTCCTCTTTTAAACTAGTGGAAATAAATGATCTAAATACATATTGTAAGTGTTCATTTCACAGTGTACCCAAATCACTTTCAAATCCAACCAAAGGTTTGCTTTTTACATGAATCGTTGCGCCGTAGTTGTCTGGCTGACACGATTGTACAAGAATTGCGGGTCACACAAGGTAACAACATGGCATTTTAGGAGTTTCTGCTTGCTGCAGAAAACTTGCCACCTTTTCAGAGTCATTCCCCCCTTATCTCCCTTTCAAATACATTGCAAGACTGCAATTCCCTGTTTGATCCACACCACGCCATCTTAACAGGTCTCATACCCTACTACGTTACATCCTGAGACTCATAAATAAATGCATAAAAGTAGTTACAATGACATTTTTGCAATAACTTCTATATGTCTGAAAAGACACCTCATGAGAGCTTTATTTAGGAGTTTTTGGGAAATGTAGGGAATTTTGGATTTTGGGAAAACCATTACTGAAATGGAAATGGAAATGTAAACACAAGCAGGTAACATTCAAGAAATACTTTGAAAGACCATCTTCCAGGTCTACAAAGGACAATGGACTACACTATAAAAGTACAAGTCCATTTACCATTCACGGGAAAGTTTTGGCTGCTTGGAAGTAACTAAACTTTAATAAGGGTATTAAGGACTGAGGTTTTGTGAGTATATGTGAGAACACTGAACTATTTATGAATAGATGGAATACAATAGTAATGGAATGGTGTCAAAGACAATGGCCAGTAAAGGGGATGCTTTTTAAAAGACCCCCCCTTTATTTGCCTTTGTGGTCCTAGCATTTTTTGCAAGCACAATATAATCATCAGCAGGGAACCCCTCCACCACCCACCCACCCCAGAGGTTCACGAAGTACATTTCAGGGGGTTACAAGATAATTAAAAGGATGATTAATGCATTAAGTAGATCTCCTGTTGTTTTAAAATGTATTGAAGATTAGCTTAGTGTAGTGTTTGTTTTCACTGTAACTAGGAGAGTTAAAAACCTACCAAATGTTCTAAAACTAAGAGGGATCCCCGATAACTGCAACGCATTTTGTCAAAGATTAAAAGGTACTTATAATCCCATGTGGACAATTTATGAGAATTGTGTCACATGGGAGCTTGGGATTTAAATCCCAACCTCTCAGTTATAGGGTGGTCTCTGTGATCTCCTCCATGAGGCCAACACAAAATACTCTCCATTATATGCAGAGCTGACATGCAGCTGAGAAACATCTGCAAAGGGCTTATAAAAACGGCATGCCATATTGTAGGATGTTGCTGCCTGCTGTGGAGTGACATCGCTCACTCTGCGTCTCCAGTTTCAACCCTCTCCCAAGTCCATCTTGTGGCAGAGAAAGAACTCTATTATCACAGTGAAAAAGGATCTCCCTTTAACTCCCACCCCACCTCTTCCCACCGCCAAATGAGGGGCAGTGATCAAGGAGGTTGTGTGTATGTGTAAGAGGGGTGTGTGCGTGCACATGGGTTAATATATGTGTGGGGAGTGGGAAGCAAGCGGGAGTGCACCGCTGGGGAATGTGCACCTGCAATTTTTCTCATTTGACACAGTTAGTCTTTTGTAGGACCTCAGCCACAGAGAGATGTCTGTGAAAAGTTATGGCCTTGCCCCCCTGCCCCCACCTCCGAAAAAATACATCTTCACTACAGTATCTACATCCCAGTAGAGAATATGTCAGTCTTGAATCAGGGGATAACATATCCACTACATGACCAGAACGTCTGGCTCAGCACAGTTAAGTCATATTGTTTTGAGTGAGTCTGAAGTTAAACCAAAGATTGCATAATAATAATAATAATAATAATAATAATAATAATAATAATGATAATAATAATAATAATAATAATAATAATAATAATAATATGGTCAAAAGGAATATACAATCTTTTCTTTTCTTAACATGTGCAAGGTCTTCCATGTTTTACTACTGTTTTCACCTTTAATAAGATGTCTATGACATACATCCTCATTGCATTTTAAAAATTAAATACAACTTATTAAAATTAAAAAAATGTTGTCAAGACATTGAGTTTGAATATAGAATGACCTCAATTATATAATGTTTATAATTATATAATTATAATTCAAGGCTAAATAAGTGTGTTTGCATGTCACATTTAATGTTCAAGACAATTTAAAGTGCTTTAGATAAAACATTCAAAGTCTTAAAGATGTTGTAAAGAAAGAATTAGAAAGTAGCAAAAAAAAAAATCACAAAAATGTCACACTTAATTGAATGAAAAATTGATAGTTTGTTGCACATGCTTGGAGCATGTTATCTAAATGATTTTTCTTGCATTTAGTCTGGACTCTGGTCTGAACTACGTGATCACAGTCTTTTTTTTATTGAAGAACTCTTCTTGCTTTACATTCTTCGAACATATAACAGATATATTCTGGGCCTAAACCATTCTGGAATTTGTAAATAATTAGGGTCTTTAATATATCCTGTGACTAACTGGAAGCCAGTGTAAGGATTTTGAAACTAGTGTGATGTTCACAGATTTTTGCAGTTGTGTTCAAGATGAACAGCAGATGCATAATGTTTGTTTTAGGAAATCCAGTTAAACACCAATAAACTAATCCAGTCTACTGGAGATGAATGCATGGATGGGAGACCCCAATTTCAATTCAGTTGAATGTTTCTCAGTTGGTAAAATGATGGGCTGTTGAAAGTCAGATCTGTTTCTATCAACACTTACGCTACAAAGTTGGTTTGTAATTTTAGAAAACCAGGTCTGCAGGTATTTACCAATGCTGACCCTCTTATCTATGCCACCAAAAGAATAAATTCAGTTTGTCTTCAGTTTTTTGTGAAAATTCTCTCTAGTCCAGATGTTTATTTGTCTTTTGGCCTGCAGTCACCTGGTATTCATATATTCTGTTATCAATCTTATGTCGTTTAACACTTCGGCCAGTGTTGTTTCAGTGCTTTGGGCTGCTTGGTTCTTTGGAAAGCATTGCTGTTTAATATGCTAATGCCAAAAAAACTATAAAAAGTATAAAAAGTATAAACAATTTAATAGTATATATGGAGGTATTACTATAAGCATCATTAAAAAAAAGTAAGTGGCATTCCACTTTTACACCAGTGCGTGTCAATTAGTTATAAAACATGCCTAAAATGAGAATCGCCATATTTTTTTCCTGAACTTATCTTTGTTTCATTCAAAATCTCAAAATGGATAAAAAGTCTGTATGAAATTCAGCTAACTCTAGAAAATGAAAAACAGCATTGTGGGGATATAACATTGTTTATCCTGCTGATGGTGATTACCCAACCAAGATCAAATTTATCTCAAAATACTTTGATTGCTAAAAAGAACCTCATGAATTAAGGAAAGATTCTGTTCTGATATCAGTATAGAATCCAGAAAAAGTAGAAGTTTGGCTTGTATTTCTCATTCTTTATTTCTCTATCGGGAAATGAATCAATCTTCCCTCATTTTTTAATAGAAATGCATGACTAAAATTAATACATGTAATAAAAGAAACCGCATTCATTCTCAAAATAAAACTGTATCAAAAAACATTTAACTGCTTCTTTTAACCAAATGTTTTATTACTGTTAGCTTTTTGATTTTCTGTACAGATTTCATGTATTAAAAAAATCATGAAAATAATTGGTGTTTTCCATCAGTTCTCCTTACAAATAATACTTGAAAAAATTTTAACCATGATGCATGTGCAAGAATGACCAGCTGTCTGGCTGTTTGTGGACTATATTCATCACTTTTTGTCCTTGATTTCACTACTTTGTTGCTTCATAAAAATGGAGAAATATGATCCAGTTTGTACCAAACCTGAATTATGCTTTGAGCAGAGGTTCAGGGGATGCATTGAAAGTATATTTGGCCGGGATATCAGTGATCCATGGGCTAAACTGAGGACTCCTTCCATGACTAACAGATGTAGTGTGAGGCTAAGAGCTAACTGTGACCCCCTGAGCCTTAATATCTGCAGAAGACTGGTGGGAGCCAAGATTTGTGTTGCTGTGTGGGAAGGTTAGAAAGAGGGAGGACAAAGGAAGGGAGTTAGTGAGCTATAACTGTATGTGCGGTAAAAAAAAAAAAACTATGTATTTTCAATCCAGTGTATAGAACTGGAATCTTAACCTTGGCACGTTTCCAAACAGGGAGGCCACACTGAGCATCTACCATTACTCTCAGGCTATCCATTCTGCTTTCTCCTTCCTTTTATTTTAATGAGAGCACAATTAATAAGGAAATGGACCAGCTTCCCAAAGGAGGCTAGTTCCTCCACAATAGATGCCTTCTCTTGTCAATGGCTGTATTGAATTCCTCTAGTAGGCCACTGGGCCATGCTGAAGGCCATCTCTAATATCGCCGCACCCACCCTGAAACATCCGCCTCCCTGTTTGATCCTCCTCCCTTTAGGTCTCAAGGGCTAATCTGTGCCACAGTAACATCTGATTCCCCACCAATTTTATTCATAATGCAGACTTTACAATTCTTACTATTGATTCTCTGATGCACAATCACCAGTGAGTGTGCATACGTTGTTTATTCAGGGACAGAGCTGAGGGACAGTGAACAGGTCCCACACCACACTACCCGTAATTGGCCTGATGCATTTTCAGTGAACTTTAGTCTAAGGCAGATCTTTGTTTGCATATGAATAAATTAAAATGTACCCAATAGCTTGTGTGATGTATAAAGAGAGAAAGAGATCAAACAGAAGAGCAGCTAATTAGTCCTTCACCCATTTTTGTTTCTCAATTATTCCCTTTGTTGGTCTTATAAAGGTGGTGTTGCTTCATCCCATCCTCTGCGTCAAACAAAAGACGGCTCTTCTACTTTCCTTTGAATTTCTATGATGTTCTCGATTGCTCCCAGAGGGCAACAGCAGCAAAGATGGCTCATGCAACAACAGAATGCAAGATGATAATCAGGACTTATAGGAATTAAAAGCAAAGGACAATTTGTCATTGTGTTAAACTGTACATACTACCTATCTAATATTCATACACAAGTCTGCTTTGTTGCTCTGGTGACAAGGAGTCATTATGTTGATTTTTTTTCTTTTTTTTTTAATCAACAGAAAGTGCAAATGCATCTTCGCTGGGGTAAAGGGAACAGCACTCCACTGTTTTCTGTTGTGTGGCCCTTTAAGCAACACATTGCATAAGCTGAAGTCAACATTCACAGGCTCCCAGAGAGCCTCCATTGAAACTAGATCTGCGTGTCTCAGTGTCACAGGCCAATGCCAAAAACACTACAACTTGATCAATAGTCTCCTTGATGTGAGATAGACTCAGCTAGAGTGAGGTTGCTTGACAAACAGACTGCTAAATAGATAGCTAGCAAAATGTACAAGTTGTTTAGTTTCAGATTTGATTGTAAAGACCATATGGGGCTTGCCCCAAGCTATAGCTTTCATCTTTTTTACCTCCCTAACCACTTGATCTTCCCTACAGTCCATGAACTCAGAAGAATATAAAAACTCAAACATTTTCAATTTATTGAACTGCATCAAGGATGGGTGGAATTGTGCTCATGCCACACAGATAAAGGTCAACCCAAAAGTTTATTAAGAAATATGTGTAATCTTAACTACATTTATTTTATTTATTCTTATTTCCTGTGTTGTATTTGTGTGCTATTACTTGTATCGATTTATTTATTATTTGTTATGTGGGTACCCAATAAAAATCTTTTTTTTTTATTGCAGTAAATACAGTAGAGGGCTATCTAGATGCCTAGTGATTTACTAATCACTAACGAGGTTATTGGCAATAACCAACTAATGTTACCATGGACAACAAACACAATTTAACACTCTCTTGGATCTGTTTGAAAGAAGATATTTGGATCATACATACAGTATGTATAACAGGTCAGTTTGTATGTCTAATCCCTCTGCAGTCACGCGCCTGATTCACTAAACTCACACGGTGTTGCCTGAAGCCATGACATTAGTGATCTTCAAAGCATGAGATTGTATCTTCAAGCATGCTGGTGGAACATATATTTAGGAGATTAGCACACACGCAGGAAGCGCACCCCCTCACTATTTTGGCATTTGAGGCTGTATGGAAACCTATCCAGCTGCGGTATGCTGTATCTCACATAATCCTGTGAAATAAACTTGCATTCTTTTTCCAGATGCATGTAATCATGAAGCAGACGTATAGATTGAAATAACTATAATCCCACTGCAAACATCTAAAGATCCGCTGAGAGTATTAGAAACATGGTTTGAAGAAAGAAATTGTAATCTGAATAATTAGCTACATCTATATAGCACAGTCTGGGTGCTTGTTTTAAATCCAGTGCTGCTGCAGCAAGAATTCATTATGTGGCTGGACAGTCTCACCATGCTTGAGACTGATATGCTCACACCTATGATTGAAAACCTTATGGTGGGGGCAATGCAAGAGGAGGTGGGTGGAAACAGGGGTGGAGTGGGCTTGGGTTGATAGATTTGCACATATAGTAGTGTCTCATATCACAACATGTAATCACCTCCCTGTCACAGTAACTTCTGTGTCATCAAAATGCAAAAGTGCCACATATGGGATGTATATTTTACAGGTGGGGAATAATAAAAAATAATAAAATAAAACCTCACCTTCCTCAGATAAAGCTCACCATGTAGCTGTGGAGGAAATTTGTAATTAATTCCACAATTTGAGCAAAGCAGGGGTAGTGGTATTGTCTCGCTGCGTGGTTTCTATTTGCCCTTCCTGCTCCTCACATTCCGCCCACACCCTAGAATTACTGACCGACCCCTGCTGTTATTGCCATGTGGGAAACCCTGTGGTATTGCACGCCCACCATTTTTGCTCTGTGAGCGGGTTTGCAGGGTTACTTTGCATTTCTCTCTCCAGCCTTCCAGACACTACAAATGTCCACGTGCATGGTGCACACGCGCACATTATGCAGTCTAATGTAAACGAACATCCACTGCCACTTGACCTTGCTGTCGATATCTGTCCTCATTAAACACCATTCGGCCAGCTGCAGGTCCAGTTTAAACAACATCATTTAGCGATTACCAAATTATGCCTTTGTATCCGCGGTGAGTTTGATTAATTTATTTGGAAGATATATAAAGGTAGCAATAGGGACGCCTATAAAACATGCAGGGGTATTTAACCCCATCCCACCGTTCTTAATCTTACTGTCATTCATTCCACTTTGGTTGCGAGTTCTGACAGCAATTTGGCATTGTCAACCAGTCGCAATGGATGCCATGAGCAGCAAAGGCCATTGTTTTATTCTCCATGTCAAGCAGGTATTGATTTTCTACTCATTACAGAGGGACATAAAATGAGACTGGGATTTTGAGCCCTATGCCAAATGCCACACAAATTATGGATACAGAACTCAAATTGAAGACAAAGGATATATGACTTTTTAGCACAGTAAATTAACTCTTTGTTTAAAAAGAAACTAACAAATTGCTTCCCCTTGTCCTTGTAATGAGACATCTTCAACTGCTTAATGAAAACAAAAGTTAGCATTCAAAATCAGAAAGTAAACTGACTTCAAAATGACATATGTGGAGGCCACCCTTAGGGTAGGTATGAAAAGGAAGTAATTTCTGGACACCTACAAAATTATGATCTATAATCTATGACCTTGTGTGGTTTCTGGTGATGAAAGATACTGCAAATAAGGCAAAAAATTTTAAAGAATATATGCAAATTATTTGGAAAATAATCGCACTATTAAGGTTAAACCAGGTGCAAATATTGTGAGAGTGGTTGCACGCTTGCAAACTTTACAAAAACCTGAATGCATTACTCTTGTTTCGTCATTTGATTTATTTTAGAATTCATTTAGTCTGATAAGAGAACGTCACCCCCTCCAATCCCATTATTATCACCTCTCCTACACTGGTTTTGTATTTTTATTGTTACACTTGGAATTAATTTACTAATCAAGGTTAATCTTGTGTCGGTGCACGATGTGCACAATGGAGAATGCAGCACAAGCTGCAGAAAATAATTCTGCACAACACAGTGATGACACAGCAGAGTGTGGTCAGTGTGAAGCCTCGTCAAATCCAATGCAAAGGCAGAAAGCGGAGATCATTTCTGCCAGCAGCCATAAGCCTCCAGAACAAAGTACTAAATTATTCTAATTTATTATTATTGTTTCTATTTAAAAAATTTAAAAAGAAAACATTTGAATCCCCAACTGGGAAAATTAATGTATTTTTCATTTGTATTTAATCTTATTCATTTCAAGTTCAATGCAGGGATCATGCACTGGCTACATACATCTGTCTTGCCATGGAGAAGACAGGAAAAATTCTCTTGAGGCGCATATTGACTTATCTACAGATTTTAAAAGAGCTTTTCTAAGCTTTGCTCTATGACTAGCACATAGAAATTTGAAAATATTTGAAGATGAGGTAATTTGAATGTTGGCACCCCTTCAACCAGTTTTATGAGCAATATGATGTGAAAGTTCCTCCTAATGGGAATTACCTCTAAAAGAATCCAAATGTAACTAGTATATTTTCTGAAATATGAGAATTACTCATTTTCATTAAAACAAGAAAAAAAAAGGGGGGGGGGTTTACAGGTCATGCCAGGTTCCTGGTTTACTCGTGTAAAACTAGTTTTGGTTTGCAGCACAGTCAAAGTGGCAGCTCTTTGGCCCACTTCTACCATTTCATGTCTTCCACTGACAATTTATGCTATTACAAAATATACAGTCCCCTTTGTCTTGTTTTCAATTATTTAGATGCAGATTTATTGTGTTTATTTTCACCAAACTGAAAGAGAGCAAGTGTAAACAGGCCCTCATTTCAACCTATTAACAACATTGACAGAGTGGGAACTTCACTATATTTAATGTCTCACTGAGGCATATATAAAATCCAACATACAACAGCTGTAACTGCCTGGTTGTTACTTTGTAGCAAATGAATGATTGACATCCACCCACTCCAAAGCTCACATATTTGAAACCCTTCAAGACGAGTCAGAACATAACAACGCATGCCCCGGTAGACTCTAAAAAAAACTTTCTGCAGCTTTGAAATATGAGCCTAAATAAATCATTTGTTTAATTAATTAAGCAAATTAGGTAAATCCAGGGATGCCTTGGCGGATAAAGTCTATGCCCTGGCACAAGGAGATTAATTAAGTGGATCGGGTACAGGAACAGTGAGGCTGACTTTACAGTTTGATGCTCTTGTTTATTTAGTTACATGCAGCTAACTTTGACATATTTGTGCCAATACATCAGTGTGAATAAGAGAGTGTGTTGCTAAGGTGCATACTGGCTTAAATTCAGCCGGCAAAAGCATACAAAGCCGTTTCAACATCCAAGCTGGACAATTTGTCTATTTTTCCCACTGTCTGTCTTTCTTAGCATCTCTTATGGAACTGCCATTTACCTGACTTTGTTCTGTGAGCAGCCAAAACGTATTGATGCTATATACGGAGCAGATGTGTCACACACACATCTGCTTCCCTTTTTCATCCATCCATCCCTTTTCACACACACACACCCCCTCTCCCCCCACATGCTGGATGATACCTGCTTCCAGGCTTGATGTATGCACTCGTATCTGACCATGAAAAATGCACATCAGACTTCACGCTCTCAGCTCTTGCTTTCTTTCTTGAGCTGCTATCCATTATAGCGGCTACATCTCTGATTCTGTGGGGTGGTATTAAGTGGAATAAATATAAAATCCTTCCTGGAGCCTTTTGCATGCACAGAAGCACATGATTAATGTGCTGCTCAGGCATGGCCAGAGCGTTTGGGGCATTGCTTTTGTTATTCTCCATTTCCAAAAACAATGACAAAGATGCGTTTTACTTGTTTTTCGACTCAGTGACGTGTCTGTGATGGAACTTTTTATTAATCTTGCAAGACAATGTAGCTGCACACACACAAGCACGGGCAACACGAAGATAACTACCTACACAGAGCCACACAAATCCTTATCGTATCCTTAAGCTGCATTCTTTGCCTATGTCTTATTTTGCTGCTGTGACATGTGTCTAGAAGGATTCCTTGTTTTGTGTCAAAGGATCGTGTATTTGCTGACACATAAACAAAGAATGCTGTTCAGCTTCAGCTGCAACATTTTAGCTCAAATGCTATGTGCACATGTGTGCATTTTTCTTTATGAGTGTTGTGATTAGCAAAAGTGGAACTCGGAATGTAAGTGAAACACCTATTTCTGTGTCTGACACCCGTTGTCACATGTGTGTGAATGTCTGAGCCTGATGGTATAGAGACAAAAGGAACTATAGATAACAAAGTAGGCCAATATACCCCTAGAGTGCACATTTCTGAGTTCTCTCTGGGTAAATCATGCACAATGACATTGTGGTGAATACTCCCACTAAAGCTTCCCAAGCTGTAAAACACTTCCCTAGGAACATCTGGCCTTCCTGTTTATATCGTCAGGACTGGATCGGGTGTTAAATCGCTTTTCCTAATGAAGATGTCAAATTATTTACAATGTGTCAACTGCCTAATCTGGTCCAAAATGAGCCAAATTGGTTTCTTTAAGCTATTAATTACCATAGCAACTTAGGGGTTTGTAAGCTTGATGTCTCCAGCGCCCATGAGATAAATGAATGGTAAATAATCCCAGAAGCAAGGTCATTAATTAATTCCTAGGATTTTGACATGATTTGACATGAGCCATTCGATTGCTACGTCTTATGAATGACAAGTTTCTGCAAGTTTTTTAGATAAATGTTTCACAACCTCATTGGAACTTACTGATATAATCTAAATAAGACAATGTGAAAGATAAAAATACACCTTTTTTTGGCTATAAATCCGCAAAATGCTTCAGGTTGAGAAGAGCTAACATATGTCACCTATTTTTAGATGCTTTCTGATAGGCTGAGACTTCTTACCTTGCAGAAGTTGTCTGACCTGCCAGTTTTAACATCAATGGTATGAATGTATACACTCGGATGGTGTTAGTGGATACTGCCCTCCTCTACTTGAACAAATGCATACACTGCATCTTAAAATAATGTTTGACATTGCAATAAAAAGCTGATTTAGACAGAAATGCTCATGAACTGGAAGACTAGTTCTGTTTTATACCAAAATGCTAATAAAAAAAAGTGCCAAATTCTAACCCAATGCAGGATAAGTATCAGATATACATGTTTTTAAATGGAAGTACCTGAATTTGAGGAACCATTAAAAACTAAAATACCTCATTTTGAGGTTCTATGTCAAAGCTTATATGTATCTAAGATGTAATGCTGAAATTTTTAATTAATACTAAAATATCAAATATGTTATTTTTGTACTTGAAATGCATTGTGATAAATTGATCATCCTTCTCCCACTCATGAACAAGAACTCAAGATGGGCATTTAATTGGGAAAAAACTATGCTTTGTACAATAAAACAGTCCCAATCATCTCATATCTATTTCTATACTGCAGCACTTGTACCTTTAAAAGTAGTGCTACAGGACACTTGTTATTGATAGAACCATTGGGGAAAAGTTCAACAATAAATGTTGAAAACTTGTCATCTATCTTTAATACCATTTATCCCAAGGTTGGCCAATTCTGGTCCTCAACAGCCGCAGTCAAGGTATCAAGTTGTCCTCTCTCAATAAATGTTTTAGGTCTATGCCCAAACTGGGCAGTTGCAGCTCTTACTCACAGAAAGCTATATTCTTCCCACATTACTGGCTGTAGTGGGTTCATGCCAGCTTAATAAATATAGTTTAATGGACAGCAGTCATTTCACATGGACTTTAAAAATGCAAGTGTCCAATTATTCAGAAGCTTGTGCTAAAACCTTATAAATGTTTCAGTTTCTTATTAACAGAAAACTATAAAGATACATTCTTATCACTGGGCTGTCCCTTGACCTCTTACTGTAGGCAATAGCAATAAATAAATAAATAAAGATTATGCCAGAGAAGGGCTCTAAAATTAGTAGTAGTTAGTAAACCCACTCACTGCCACACTCCATAGATATCGCAGCACAAAAACAATTAGCTTGAAATCTCCCATTAATGGTTTTAGCCATATCAAATTAACATTTTTATGGGCCATTGCCCCAGACCAAGCACTCCCCACATCTAAACCTTCACCCAAAAACCCTCAGACCAACACCATTGACTTCTCTTAATCTGAATTTAAATGACTTCATTTACTTCTCCTTGAAAAAAAATCCACCCAGGACCAAAAAAGAAACACATAAAAACTACTGTGGTCACAATTTACAGAGACAAGGGAAAAGAGAGACCTTCCCAATCAAACAATACACATATTTCTTGTTTTTTTTTAGCTTACAGCAGTTTTCACAATGCTTAATGTCAGTCTCAAAGTTCATTATTCTTTAAAAGTAATTTATGTTCATTTCTTTTATCAGGGGTGCAGAAGAGATGGGCAGCAAGCAAATTTAAAAACACTGTAAATTAGAGACTAAAACAAAGAAGTCATACAATTCAGATAAAAACTTTTAAGGCATAGCAATCGCAAAATGTAGATATGGAGTTTTACGCCCAAATAGAGACAAAAACAAACACAAATGAGCCAGACTCACCCAGTGCGGCTGGTGCAAAGAGGCTGGCGAGGACTAGCAGGCGTGCGGTCCACATGGCCTCTTTCTCTCACCGCCCGCTGCTGAAAGTCCCAGATGAGCTTAATTCTTAGTCTTTTGCTGGCAAATGCCCTGATTGGGTGCTTCCTTTATGGCACAGTTCCCTCCACTGTGCCACTCTTCCCCTAAAACCGCAAGTCCTGCTGCTCTGATCCCCAGATGCCTTCCAAAATCTGTCACAAAAAATAAAATGAACACGTTAGCGAATGATTTCAGGATCCGCGTGCGTTCCAAACCTTCTTGGTGATTCATTCTTTTTACAGGAACAATGGGAGTGTTGTCGTTTCCAGTAAGAAAAACAGCAGATGGATGCACCATGGCTTTATCATCTGTATGTACAGTCCTTATGGCCCTGTGGGATTCAAGTTGTCATCAAGAGGCACAGTGCAAGTTGCTCAATCTCCAGTCAGCCGAACTCATACCGGGTGTGATCAACCAAACACTAAGACGGTGCGAACCACAAAATGCATTTTGGTGCAGTCTGTTGTTGTTTGCTCATTGAAGTGTTAACTCCCCCACCTTACCGACAAATCACTCCCACAGAGAAACAAGGGGAGAGCGATGAAGCACACACTGCTTGGGGCTTTTGGAGGACAACTATGTGTGCATGGGGAGTATACATTGTATATGTTTATGTGTGTGCAAACGTGCTCTAAATCCAATGTGTATACTTAGAAGGTCTGATGGTAATTGACGTAATAAAAGCAGAGACCTTTTGTCCCTTTTCTTTGTTTATGAACCACGGCTGCACCGTTTGAATGTTTGCACATGTGAATGTTTTGCTAAAACCCAGAGAACCAGATAGCTGACCAGATTCACTTTGAGAAGCCAGTTTAATGTTATCCCAACCACATTTGAGCTCATCAAGCCAGTTAATCATGTAAGAATGAGCTTCAAACCTCACACGTGATTTACCCGGTGTTAGCTTAACACTGAGGAGGCATCAATATTCAATAGATGATGCATGGAAATAACTAACTGCCTTTAAAAATGTGTGATATATGCAAATATGACATGTACACAGATACAAACACTTTTTTTCTACAGCAGCAGCATTATATGTACTGATGAGACTCAAAAGATTATCCATGTGAAACCCATATCATGATATTAAGGTTAAGTCAGCTTTAATGATCAGAGTATCCAAACCCTTCTATTATCCACTATCAGCCATAATCTGCTGCACACAGAAAATCTCCATAAAATTATACAAACCAAAGCGTTTGTATATGCAGTCATATTCTGCAAAAAAAAAAATCACTGTATATTAGGAAACTCATGCTGTGTTTAATATTGCAGAAGACTTATTTCTTTGCAGTATAGCAGAGATTTAGTTAGCAGTAGGTCAAAAAGCAGGCAGTGCATCAAAAGACACTGCACTTGGAAATCTGAATGACACCCAAAATCTCAAGCCAGCAGAACAATTCATATTAAATGCACTTCTTGCCTTTTATCAGATCTCCTATCCATCCATCTCAATTCTGTCCTTTCTCCTTGCTGTATGTCTACGTGCACGTTGTGAGCTCTGATATTTGCCAGCTCTAAAACGCATCAAAAATCCAAGATTAGAGTAATCAGATTTTTTTCTTTCTGAGCATAAAATAATGGACAGAACAGAGGAACAGAAAGCCGATCCACTGCATGAGAGGAAGGTTGGGACAATGTCAGGAGGTTAGAAGTCAATCTCCTCATCAAGGGTGGTTCTGGCAGATGTGCTCAGAGTGAACAAAAATAACACTGACTTTTAAGCAGTAATGTGGAGGAGCACATTAGATAATAAGTCTTTTTTACATATAAAAGTCTGACAATTGCAGGAGAGTCAGTATATTTTATTGTGCTGTGATCTGTTTTTTGTAACTACTAAGTAAAAAACACTTTTTTAACAGTAAATTGGATGCAAAGCATAGATAGCAAGAAAATATGTTAAAGGGAAGCAGACAGATTTGACATTATTTCACTCAAATCTTCTGGAAAAAAGGGGGTGCGCTCCTTGTACAGGTGCTACTTAAGAAATTATCACATAAAGTGACAAACACTATCACAGTAGTTAATTTGCTCTCCTCCCTTGCAAAGAAATGTGCAGGCTTTGCTAGGGGAACCGTGATCAACAGCCAAAACCATCATAAAATACATATTTATGAGAAAGGCTTGGACACAATTCAATAAGAAAAATTGGGGGTGGGGTGGAAAAGACAGAGCAGTAGTCCAGTGTTGCCAACTCTTCGTGTATTCCAGAAGGAGCCGTAGGATACATTATGGTGCTGACGTTTCAAGGGTACTTGTTCTGAGGGGGATTTAGGATAACTCTTTCAGATAAGCTGGCCAACATTCAGCAGACCTAGCAACAACTGCAGCGTCTGTTCGCAGACACATCAAGGAGACTTCTTCATTACTGTCTCGCTGTTTCTCGAGAACAACTTTTTCTAATCAGCAGTGTTGTTTTTCTTATTCTAATGTGCCAAAAGGCCCCAGATGTAACATGACAGTTCTAATTAACAGATTTTTCTCCATCTAACAGAGCTGGGTGATGTAGGCAGTGAGAACAGAGCTCGATGAAGGGATAATATGTTGTCTCACTGAAATCATGTGACTGGGAGGCAAAAGCAAATGGGAGGGGATTTGTGTGAAGGGAGAGAGTGCTTATTAACCGGATCTAGATCCAGAGATGAAGTTGTACTCAAATGGGATTATGAGAGAAAGTCAAACAAAATATATACAAAGTGCTGCGAGTTCAACTCAATTCAAACAGATTCATTAAATGCAACATTGAAAATGTCACAAACACATCTCTGAGAAAGGTGTTGAAGGTGATCTTTGAAAATAAGAAACTCCAGTTCTGCAAGTTTATGAAGAAAAAAAAGTCTCTTTTCTGATTTACTATTAAAACTTACTGTAATCTCCACTTTGATAGTGTGCCATGCGCTAAAAAATGGATAAGAATCAGAGTTTTTATGTTGAGATTGGGCATGTGTGAGTGCTTTCACTTTAATAACTGAACGTAAGCATGAAATAAAAAATACCAGGAAGGCAAACAAGGAAACCTCAACACACACAACCAAACACAGAAAATCTAATGCCTTTACACTAGCTGGAGTACAGATGTAAGCAGTACATTGTAATTTCTCTCATTGAACCGGTGGAGCATTCCCTGCTCAGCATAAATCGCCCCCAGCTTCCTGTTTGTCTATGTCTCTGAATCCTGCGTGCTAGACAGATAGCTAGAAGTCAAATACACTATGCCGGCTGTTTTACATCCTTTTTACGTACACTTTACATATTTAAATACACAACTAGTTGTTTACATTGCAACGGCTACACAGTGTCGGCATGCTTTGCTTTTGCCGCAAATATTGAGGAAATCCATTCAAAACAGATCTTACAATATTTTAAAGTCATGCAGCAGTCCTTGAGAAATCCTTTAAATATCTACTATGAACTATTTTTGAGTGTTTGAAATAAAATGTCAAATATGATTTTCTGACTCTGACAGCTTTCAGTCAGTGGTATAGGCTATCAGAACAGACTGTGCATTGATGTTATGGAAGGTTAACAGCATGAAAATGATTAAATAACACTAAAGATTTAGTAAATGGTATTTTTCTGGTACTATACTATATGTAATTGTAAAATTAACCTGTCTTTACCACTTGTTTGTAAATGTGATACTAAACCTGATCATACATGCATAGTGTCCTTTATCTATATATTTGGACTCCCCTATATGACAAAACCAAAAGATGATCGGGATACGGTGTGATGTTTAAAAGTATCTAAAGGAACCACTTGTTATCACAATTTAGCCCAACATGCAGGATAGTAACGTCTTCACTCCCTGGAGAGCATATGCAGCATTTAAACTACGGGATTTAAAAGAACTCAAAAGATCCAAGACTTATTTTCTCCTCACCTAAATACCACAATGTCCTTTGATGATCTGAGGATTAAATTTAATCTCGATCAAAACCACTGTTTTAAATAACTCAACTCAGAAATTGTACTGGATCAAATAAGAACAATACCCTTGCTTGACCTTCTTATTTAACATAGGAATAAATGTTGCTAAAGTAGAGTGTGGAAATGTGTATGAGTGCAGAGTTTTACCACTGTTTGACACTGTACTCGTCTGAAAACTGGCAGGAGTTGCTGAAAGCGGAAAGAACGCCTGAGAATATATAATAATATTATAGGAATACTGGGAATTTTCACAGAAACAAATCAATGATGAATTTGATCTCAGTTTGCTTAATGCCAAAGGCTGTTCTGCACTAATATAGAAATAGACCCACAGACCAGTTCTCATTCAATTTATATGACAGATGTTGTTTTCTGCTTGAAAGAATAACACACTAATATCAAGACCTTTCATTGGTAACATTCAACTAAAAACATGGTGAAAAAGTAATCACATATTAAATAAATACATAAATCTTCTTGAATTAAAGCAGTTCAAATAAAAAAATTTTCCTTTGTTTCCCTTCCCTTAATAAGGACACCAAGGGGTTAAAAACTGATCAAATAAATACCTGTCATGTGTAGTGCACCAATGCAAAACTCTTGTTAATTTAAAACTGTCATAAAGCACACCTATATTCTAATTTCTAACATTGTTGATGATTTAACAAATATCAAGAACATATTCAATGCAATGAGTACCAAATTTTTATCGCCACACTTACAGGAAGATAATTATATTGTCAGCTTTTTACCAGACGCAGTACAGATAGAGGGCACAGATGTCATCTTACTTTAAAATTACACAACTATAACTGTTTTTCTTATCACTGAACGGTATGGCAGTTATCATCTTTTTTATACACTTTGACTCATGAAATGTCAGGAAAAAAAAGATATTTTCATTAACTCTGATTAAACCTGAGATTTTGCCCAAAACCATAAGATTTGTAACGCCAGACATTTTAAATCAAGTGAAAAAAAAAGTGATTCAAACTATAGTTTCCAATTTAAATATTTTTCAAGTTAGACATGCATTTATTCACATTCATGCTCCCTCGTCTGTGTAATATGAATTGTGAGACAGCAATCACACTGATGCACATCACCGCCCACAGGCATCACTCCATCTGTCATTTCTTGACCTGAGGAAACCAAAGATGATTTTCATTAATCCAGAGGCGTTCTTTACAATCCCGCAGCAACAAAGTGAAACTCGATCCTCAAAGTTATCAGATGGGGGCAAACTAAGTATGATGTTACCAGTCACGCCTGCTTGAAGCCCTCCCACGTAACACCATGTAATGAAGTGGGATCGCGTTGCCGGGTTAAGTGCCGTGTCTCAGATTTTCAACTGTTTCATGTCCAGATGCTTATCACGCCAGCAGGGAGGGCCTGGTAATTTTTATGAGATAGACAGTGTGTTCATGCAAATGAAGCGTCTCATTTAAAATGAATATTAATTCAAGCACACTGTCTGCGTACACGGTGATTGATGAGTACTCAGTCAGAAATCTTAGATGAGCTGAGATGATTAAAACTCAGATGATCTTATCCATCTAGAGTTACAGATAATTTCCATCTCATGGTTGAGCTTCCAAACCTGGCTCATGGTTTAAACTTTAAGTGGGCAGTATTACAGCACAGAACATTTAAAACTCATCATGCTTTTCTGAGTGGAAACGCAGAAGGTAAACGGAGAATCTCTTTTAAAGACAGTGCACTTCCCGGGAGCTTGACAATGTGAGCAGCAAGGCATTCAGTCATACAATTGGTTTTCCACCAGGGACCTCAACACAGCTAGCCAGTGACAGGCAGATAATAGTGCTAACTTTAGCCTGCACAGTCTCCAAATGGTCCAATATGATAGGCTTGTTGAGTGTGACTGATGGGTTTGGTTAAATAATAGACCGGTACACACACACCCTTCCTTGCACACAAAGGCAGTGTAACCCCTCCTGGCGCATGCAACACTTCCCAACTACAAGACAATAGAGGCGCAATCCATTAAAGAAAATTACTTGCACACACAATAAGAAACCTAGATGCAAAACAAATAAAACCAATTACCATTACAAATATTTAACAGCGCACACAAACACAATGGGGATTGGGTTGCATTCCCACATAGAAGAGAAATTAGGGCACACAGGCCTGAGCACACATACAAGTGGGTGAATGAATGCAGATGGATGCATCGTTTAAAGGCACTGCAAATCTCCCCTTAGACAGTTATCCATTATGATGCAAAGCTCAGACACTATCCATTTTCCACGTCTTCCTCCTTTCTATCCTCCCTTTCCTTCTCTCTCTCTCACTTGGTATATCTTGCCTAATGCAGCACAAATGGATCTCAGACAAAGGAACAGGGACAGGAAGAGGCGGGGGTAGGCAGGACAGGAACGGGAGAGGGATGGACCATCAAGAATTGTGGATAAATGTAAAAGAGACACAGAATAACAGGATGACAGGTGACGCAATTCAGGAGACAGAAATATCTCATTAATCCAAACGGGATTGGACCTGGTCAAAAACTTTCACTTGAGCTGCTGTTGTTAAATTAGCAATTTAACTATTTAAATTTGGTGTTAAAGTGGGTAAGTCACCACGGCAACCTTACGTGTTGGTCATCAATCACCTGCCCGGGGCAAATGGCAAGCTGTGCCCACACAGACTATAAGTCATCTTGTTGCCAGGATTGATTTTGGATGGGACCGAAACACCAGCTTGCTATATGACTAGGACATAAGAGCTAATACCACCTACTGAGAACAAAAAAAACATCTTCATAATGAAACCGATCAGTCACATGGATTTGGAATTTGGTGGCCTTAAAATTAAACCCCATTCACA
Source organism: Pseudomugil gertrudae (assembly GCA_037177535.1). Classification (NCBI taxonomy): domain Eukaryota; kingdom Metazoa; phylum Chordata; class Actinopteri; order Atheriniformes; family Pseudomugilidae; genus Pseudomugil; species Pseudomugil gertrudae. The sequence continues at coordinate 7,839,077 of JBAMHV010000005.1, read as the reverse complement.
CACAGGAAACGTATGGATTTACTTCAAGACAGCAGCATCAATATCATGCCATTCTTAAATGCTGACTGTGCATTTTCACATACCGATTGAGCATTGGCAAGGTTCAAGGTAAATTGCTGCGTGGTAAAAGCTGTGACCTTCTGCCGTAGCTGATGAGAGCCTGTTTTTCAGATGCTTTCTTAGCTACATTATCAGCATTACATAGCAAATTCAGCACTAAGGTTTTCAAAATGGATAACGTATATGCGAAAGACAGCTCCGAACCACATAAGCATGAGCCATTATGATTGCAAAGGAACACAATACAAGCCACACCCTTCCATGTGTGAAGCAAAGCTAAACCAAGCTTTTTTTCTAATTACTGGTGTCATTTTCCAACCGCACCTAAACTAATTTGAATCCATGTTTAGAGGGCATCTGTTGAGAAAATTCCCAATTTATTTTTGTATTTGACTTTTGCAGATCTCCGTTTCCTTACATTTTGTATCTCCACTAACTGCATTTGCATAATTTTCCAATAGACACTTCATTTGCTGCCAGATTTGAAAAACCTGCACACAGAGAGACATCTACAGACACACACAGACAACAATGGCAATTTCAGCTCAGCCTCTGAATAGGGGGTACAGCAAATTCCAATGTCAATAACACAGATCCCAATGGTGCATGCATTTCAATATCATTATCTGATGCTGAGCCAAGTGCATGGAATATAATGAAATCTTGAAACATGAATTGCACAGCATCCCAGACGAGACAAATGTGATGCACATTTTCAACAACTACATTATGCATCATGCTACATGCTCTCGATACAGCCTTGATTACAATGTTAATTCCATCTTCCATCTGGTCCTGCGTGTCTGTGTTAGTGTTGCTGACCAGAAATTACAGTGTTGCACCTAGGTGGCATAATGACCGTGGCACGAGTGGCAAGAATATGGTGTAAATGACCTGGAAATGAGAAGTATGACTGTGTCACAAGCAACCACAGTGGTCATGACCACAGGGAATTCAAATTGATACCACCTGGTATCCACTCACAGCTCAATTAGATGCAGAGCAGAGGAGGAAGGGGAGGACGAGAGGGGGATGGAAAGAAACAAAAAAAGAGCGAGAGGTCAGAACAGAAAGCGTATGTTTTTATATGCATGGGTCAAATTAAAAAAGCCGAGTTAGCTGAAAGAAAAATAAACTGCAGTGGTATTGTGGTTAATTCAATATGGTGGCATTTGCTGCTCAACAGGAAGCAGACTCATTTATTGTGGGTAATTCTTGTGCAAATGAGCTAAAAGATCTCATCACACCTTTAAGCGGAATATGCATCATGTTTAGTAAAGACAGCAGAAGTAAATAGATATTAAATTTTTTTTAGCCTTATTCTTGCATCTGCAGCTAGAATTAGACATAATAATCAAAGCACAAGTAGATCTGTGGCAGGAAAGACCACCAAAGATGCTTTAATGCTTTGATAATTGAACTGCATTTAATTGAAAGCTAAGCTTTTGATTTGTACAACAAATACAGCTCCTCTATAATAAAACTACATAAGCACATTGCAAGTTACAGAAGTTGAGTTTGCTCCTATAGTTATGCTTTTGACTACTGTCTCTGAAAGTATTTATATTTCATGTACAGATTTTTATAACATAACCTTATTCAAATAGTAACTCTGTGAGCTGCAAGGAGAATATTAATTGTTCCACTGCGACTCCAGAAGACCCCTTAAATGAGGATCAAATGTTGACCTTTTAGCCAAAAGAAATATTTTAAAAGACTCTTTCCTCCAATTTCTTACTGTTTTTTTCAATGTTTAATGTATATGTGCAAGAATCCATCTAAAGGGGGGACTAAAATTTAATGAAACAATGTATCATGTTAATGATGCTACCACTAATATGCCTCATCTGTGAAATCAAGAAGAAGGGTCATTCATTGTTCATTCTAAGTGTGGTAGCAGATCTACATAAAGTAGTAAAAGACAACATCTAATATGTGGGGAATGCAAGGGTAACCAAAGTCAACACTCCAACTTCTCCAGACTTGTTCTTTCTGGTCAACAACAGTCCATGGCTCTGCTGATGCAGACATATTCATTCACGCAGTGTTTAAAGGTAAATAATCATCCAAACAAAGTTGACAGGAAAGGTCAAGGGTCTTTGTGGGGAATTGTTTTGCAGGTTCCTTTTTTGTGTTGTCTAGTAGCTTTGTAGAAAATGCAGGCTGAAATGTGAGACAGCTCCTCTTGTCGAGACCTCGGTGACTCGGCTTTAGAAAGATCGATTAGAGAACAAGAACAAACTTGCAGATGCCTGGTGGTGTACTCGAAGACTGCATGCAACTCCTAACTAAAGGGACGAATGTAAATGCCTCCACACAGAGGAATCAAAATCATTCTCAAAAAAATGCTTTGGCACACTTGAGTGTCAGCCCAACCACACAAAAAAAGTTCCTTTGAATCAATTATTCATGATTATACTATGGATATCAAAAAGAAAAGGTATCTTTCTACAGCTTCTACGCTACTAAAGTTTAACTTCCGCTCTCAGACGATCACCTATTATTGTGCATCCTTCTGTTTATCCAAACTGCAGGGAAAAGGGGCTGGTTGTCAAGTAAAGCACAACAGAAGTGCAGAGAACTGCTGGCGGAGTGTGGAGAGACTCCAAGTCCTCACTCAGACGAGTAGAAAATCGAGTTTGATGAAAGTCTGATTGGTCTGGGCAAACATTGTCACAGGGTATGTCTCCGGACAAAGAGAGCAACACTCTCTTGTCGTGGCGAAAGCTTTTTGTGTCCAACAGATCGCAGGTGGTATTGAGGTGTCTGCTCGTCCCACCAGGGTATGAGAAGCCACCAGTGGAGGATCTGCATCTCTCTAAAATTTTCAGGTCTTTTTTTTTCTTTTCCTCCCCCGTTTCACAGGCCACTCTATATTCACTTACTTGTGTATTTCATATCACTGTGTTCATGTTAAAAACAAAAAACTGCTAAAGCCCAACTTTTGCTCTTACTCAATCCAGTAGTGTTATTATGTAATAGACTCAACAGCTGAGCTTGCACACTGTTATTTAAAAAAAAGGAGAAAATTGTGGATGCACTGGTTTAATTTCACTAGATGCTGACTAACTCTAATTAAGCCACTAAAGACTTTAGTGTGAAGAACAAAATCTGCAAACACAAGGGATTGAACAAAGTGTTCTGAGCCCACGAATAACGAACTGAACTGACATTGTTGATGCGATCTGATAGTTGTTCTAGATACAAACCTATGTGAACATAAGAAAGGAGGAGATTCAGATGTACAAACACATCAAATAAGAGGAGTACCTCTTGTACCCACAGGGGGAAGAGGACATTCCATGACCTGTGTGCACATTTGTGTTTTTTTGGCACTCACACTCTTCAGGGAGCCGCATGAATACACACACACACACACTTGCCCACATGCCGATGACCTTACCCGGTGTCTCTTGGCTGAGTAGTAGAATGTGTTTGGGTTGGACTCAGCAGGAAAGCTCTCTCAATCTAAAAGTGGAGATCTCCCGGGGCGAGGCAGCCACATTATGTTCGGGGTAGTTAGCAAATGTCAAAGTTCAGGAACAAACTTTAAATTGTGTCTTTCTCATTTATGTGATTGGCTCTTTCATACACAAACATGCACACACAATGTATTGATAGAGGTTGGATTCAGCAAAAAAAAAGTAAAGAAATAAATACCCATGGTCTCAGACTTCAAAATGCACAATATAAATTCAAATAAAGGCTTGGATAAATGGACCTAGAGGCCATAACAATTGTGGTTCAAAGCTTAATAATAGGGTTTGCACTGAGCTCCTGCAAAGAAAATGCAATATCGTGTGTTTGCTGGCTGCTTTAATACACTACTGAGGACAGACCAAGTTTATATGCATGCAGTCTAATTCTTCAACAGATATACCAATGTTTCCTTAAATTCTCTCATACATTATGCTCTTTCTGGTCATCTTATTGTGCCACTAAAAACACACTTTAAGTGACATTACCTCAAACCATCTGGATTTGTGATCCAGGTCAGAGTTCTAATTGCACTCGGGTGTATTGCTATTCACAGCACAAACACAAACACAATTGTAACACTCTCAGCAGAGCAGATGAGAATGAAGAATTCTGTAATTACTTTTGACTTTCTAGAGTGCAGCAACCAAATATGCAGAAATAGTTTGTTGAGCCACTCTAGACACAGTCCTGGTAATGAGCCTTCTCCCAGTTAATGCCGAAGGCACAACAGAAGACTCAGTTCATGGCCTTTTTCCTTGTGAATTCATTCTCTGGGAACTTTTTTGCCATATTAATATCATTTTCAGTATTGTTCCAGCTATTTCGAAGTCCGTAAATGAGTAAATAATTTCAGTCAGGAATAATTTTCTTGATCCTCTGATGTTTCGTCTGCCATCAGGTCAAAACTTGGACAAAGTAATTACTTAGAAGTAACATATGGAGTGTGGCCCTGATCACATTTCTGACAAGCTAAACCCTTATGAGCCAAAATCCAGCTTGAAATTCTCTAGCAGACGTCTGCTCATAATTCTTTGGTCATGTTTAAAAACTACAGGATGTCCACTTGAGAGTGGGATAATGTGCAGATCATGCAGACTTGTTCTGTTTCAGATGTGCTTTTATAATGTGCTGATAATACTCCTACCAGACTTGGTCTGCGGTTTGTTATAGCGTGCTGTCCCACACACGCTCTGGTAATTTAACTCAAAATGTTGCTACCATTAAGTAAAGCCGAACAGTCGAGAGTTATTTATTGTCAATTGTCCAAATGGGATGAATCTAATCTGCAGGACAACTGATTTCATAATCCCCATCTGCATATTTGCTTTCAACTCTTTGACGTCAAAACATTTTGACCAGAGCCAAATCATCTCGACACCGACACCAATAGGAAAGCAGTACTTTTTGCATTGCCGGTGATCCTCTTTGATCCAAAACTCTCTCAGACAGAACGATATTGACTCCATTTCTGGGGAGTCCTGTCAGCCACCTCTAGTGAGGTGCCAAGAGCTCAGCTGCAGGGGATTTTCCACCCTTCCATCCTTCTCTTTTAATTTTCCTCATTTCATTTTTGTGTCACTCCGACAGTGGAATGTTATTCAACCTGAACAACAGGCCATCAGGAGTGTGGGGAGCTACCTTAAAAGCAAACTCTGAAACCCTATCCAACGCGCTACCCCTTTCACAATCTCCCCCTGAAATCCCAAACCTGATTTCCCAGTTAAGCTGGCCAAGCCAAAAGATATGTTTTTGCTTATGTGTCATGAGTGAAAGGGAGTCTATTTCAATGCCAGTCTTTATTTTTTTTCCAGACTTGGACATTGAGCAAAGAGGGGTCTCTGGGACTCTCCATGAGTCTGGCACGCAATTCCTAGACCAGTTGGTATCAGAACTGGGGGAAGTCTGAAGTGGGGGGAGGTTTCTGCTCTGACACACGTCCAATACACACAGCTGATGCCTCAGCCTGGCGAGTCTAATAACATCATCTGTGCAAGACATTACTGGTGGATCTCATATTTATTACCCAATATGTCCATCGGGAGGGGTGGAAATATTGCAACTACAGCCAGCTCCACAATGCTCCTGTTAATATTTTCAGAGTGGGTATAGCTGGCAAAGCTGGGCTTACAAATTGAGAATAGAAAACTGCTACATGGCTAGCATAATTATGGCAGTCTGATTAACAGATAAACTTAGAGCTCCCAGTACAGGGTCCGTCTTCCCTCTGAAAATCTGTTACCATCTTGTATTTAAGAGGCCTCATCAAATTTGATGAATACTTCCAAACTGAGATGGACAAATGAGTAATGTACCCAGTAGGGAAGGTTAAACCGTCCAATTTGACACTTAAAGGTAAACCTTGAATCTAAAGCCCTCTCTGGGACTATGTGTGACTGGGTTGATTTTATTGCATTTCATTTATTTTTAGTACACATATAAGGTGATATAACAGTCATTAAGAAATTAAAAATGAGGTAACACAATCTCATTGTGCCAATAATTTAAAGTACTTAAGATCCAACTTTGCTTACTTACACTGCATGTGTTTGTGTCATTCACAAAAAGTCCAAAACTAAAAGTTCACCATCCTGCTGCAGCATATCCTAACATCAGCATCAAATGCACAACTAGATCTCATATCCAGCTGAAGCTAAATATACCTGTATTTGAGTATTGCCTGCTGACTACCATTTTAGCCTTTAAACACATTGTAACTCTTTGCAAAGGGTGCCAGAAAATAGCAAGACAGACAACCATACTGCATGTTTGCTGAGGCAGATCATGTGAGACAAACAACCAGGTGGTAAGACTGCACACACCAGTAGTTAACAACTCAAACTATGCATCTCATTTTGAACTAATTTATTCATTATTTTAATGTCACCTTGTACTTTTACATATCTTGAGCCACTTACACTCAGAATACAAGAAAAAAATGCCCAAAATGGCCTGAAATGATTTTGATTAGTGGGTTTAGCCCATACCATGCACTATATAAAGTATGGCCATTGCCAAGAAAAGAAACTATGCAATATAAACATATAAAGGCAAGACTAGAGTCTGTAAAAACTTAAAATAGCACAGTCTTTCTAGGATGTCTTATGTGGTAAAACAAAACCAAGTCAGTTTTATACAAAATGCAGTATATCTATGCCAGATAGAGTTTAGATCATTAGGAATAGATCATAATCCTTACAATTTTATGTAAATAATTCTGATAAGACCCGTACATAACACTGGAGTATTTTGATTAACAAAATATCATTAATTCAAACCAGCGTTGTAAGGATTACTGAAAAAAAACCTGTGCTTTCAGAAACCTAAAATTCATACATTCCCATCTTCAAGTAACAAGTTTTTATTGTCAGCCACTGACTGTAAGATGATACTGATGTTGGCAACATGGACTACTGTGCTACTATTTTTTTTTGGTATGAACTGTAAAAAGAAAAAGCCCATAAGCATAAATTTCAATAATTTCTGCTTCAATCACTGCTTATCTGCATATAAGCATCTATTCTGACCTCACATGCTGCCCAGAGCAGAACTAGACACTTTTCCTCTATGTGTAGATTCCAACAGCTAATGCAATTTCATGATGACAATTGTTGTGTAAATTGGATATTGACAATTAGTTGAGGATAGTAATTAAACTACTTTGAAATAAAAAAAAATAACACAGGAGTAACATTATAAAGTAGTCAAGTGGCATGCAATGTTACTACAGTCCAATTTAAGCAGCAACTATTTGGGTTTGGGCAAAATTTCAACTTCATCACCCCTTTCCACCTATGTATTAAGCCTGGGACGTAAACTGTATATGCAAGACGGATGGAGTAGGTTTCTGAAGAGCATAAGTGAAGCTTGTTGGCTTATTGGCCATCCTCATCTTGGCAATGCCATACATATTGTTGGGCAAAAAGCTGGAGCTGGTGGATGACTGACGTTTATCAAACTCTGAGCTGCCTGTAGCTATGTGCTAAGCTAACTCGGATCTAAAAGAAGCTAACTAACTAACAGAGGTCAGAGGGCACACTAAGCTAAGGCACACTGTTAGCTGGCTAAAACCTGTTTGTGATACACTGTGTCTTCTTGCTGGAAATATTGGATACCCATCAATCAAAAGGACACACCCCTAAATATGCCAAATTTCAATATTAAATAACATCTAAACATTATTAAAAAAATGTATCCCCCTAACAGTTGTCAAGAAGATAAACTTGACCTTTTTTTTTTTTTTAACCAGGCTGTAAACATGTTTATTTCCACTGTGAAATTGGCCTTTTTAACATTTGTGTCTACTGCACTGTTTTGGAAGCCCTATCTGATGGGGGTGAACTACAGTTTTAGGCACTCCCGCATAGGCCTCACTCTTCCAACGGAGGTTGCCGCTTGGTATGAGCCCATCAAGTCCACATAACCCTTTCTTACCTTCCCATTGTCTGTGAGTGCTGAATTTGAATAACAGCGGCCATTAATTTGGGTTTGGTAAGGACAATAGCACACAAGATATATACAGTTTTCTCTGAAGTCAATCTGTCAAAATCAGAGACGTCATCAGGATGGAAAGGGCACGTGTTAAGTGAAGTGACACGGAAAAATGTCCTCTGTTCACTCTGACTCTTCAAACCATAATTCAGACCAAAGCACACCTCAGTGATCCAAGCTTGTATCCATGCACTAATGCTCAGCGCAAATGGTACCAATAACTCACTGCATTTGAGTGATTTCCTCTGTGCACACTGATGACAACAGCCTCTTTGACTATGCCTTAAAATTTCTCAAGACAAAAACTGCGAATATGGGGATACGGCATGCATAAATGTACATTGCAATGATTCACAGAGCTTCAGTACATTTCAGGAAGTACAACCTTGACTGTTTTTATTCAAATTAGCTTAAATCTGCTGACATTAGTTAGCACCAAGGGTGTTTTTGGACATTAATTCCTTCATAATGTGTACATGTTGCGAGATGCAATTTCACACAAATGTTAAGAAGCAAAACAATATCCTCTGTCTACTGATATTTAAAAAAAATATATTCATGAAGCAGGTATTATCATCTTTAGACATGGAAAAATGTCCATATTAGATAAGATTTGCATGTTAAATCTAAGAGGAAGGGTTCTAATAAACGTGATATAATACACACATCATTACTGAAAAGAGTGGCTTGAACACAGCTGATCTGCACTATGATCAGCTTTGTGACAAGCTAATTTAGTTGCTTTTGTAGCAGTCAGGTTTGACTTTAAGGAGGGCATTATGGGCTAATTAGTTTGCTGGCTTGCATGTTTCAATATATAAAGATATCTTTGTAGGTTAGTTCATTTCATGTATTCTGTCACCCTACTTTTACGGCATGTAAAAGATCAGAGAAGCTTTAAATCTAAACCAAGAGTAACCAGAGAAAACACCTACACCTTCTAAGCAACCAGTGTGTGGTACATCTTCCTCGGTTAAAGACCATCACAATAACTAGACTTTTGCTATTAGCAATTTATTTGTATTTCCCTTATTATTTTAAGCCAGTATTATCAAATCACTTCCATCTCCATACTTAACATAACCCTGATGAATAAAAAGGGCAGTTATTAAAAACTAATATAGAGGCATTAACAAAAAGGGAAATAGCTCATAGTATTGTTGGGTCTGTAGTAGAAAGATAAATAGATAGATACTTTATTGATCTCCAAGAGAAATTTACAGAAAGCAAAAGCATGCGTGAAATAATGCGGACATGTTACATTCTTATTAGTTTTCTTGTGGAAAAGTTATGACAATAATTATAACAGTCATCTTACAGATAAATGACAGCTGTCAGACAAGGAAAACAAGGAAAACGTTTAGCTCATCAGTCAGAGCAGAGATGAAAACATTCATTGCTTTTGCTTCTGTATATGTGTTAAGTCAGCAGGTTATGTCCTGTTGCTTGCGGTCATTCAGGATTTGCAGTGGAATAAGTCCATTTGTTTTTGTTGAAGCAAGATACTAAATACGCGATCATAAAGAGCTTAGTGAAGGTTTTCTTATTGCTTTTTTATTAAGATGATCCAGTTAAGATGCATTTAAATAACCAAATTACTCTGAATAAAATATGCTTATTGCAAAAATTGAATGATGCAAAATCGTGTAATACTTTATCCTGATTACAGAGCTCAGGTTTTTTATTATATTCAAGTAGAGGATCGTCTCTAACCAGTTTACTTCTGAGCATTCAAATGCGAAGACTGTAAACTGCATAATGATGAATGGGAACACAATGCTAGATAGGCTTAGCAACAGTAACTAGGGGGAAAGGTGTGAAAACCTAACCTCGGGCTAAATTTGCTTTTTTTCGAGTGAGATTCAAGCAGCTCACATATGCTCTTTTCTGTTTCTGCAAACACTATGACACTACTGTGCAGCTGTAAACAAAGGCACACTCAGTGGAGTTGAAGCGTGTCTCTACATTCTGGTGGAGCCCATGCACGCCGCGCCAGATCGACGGCATGACCTGCACATAAAACACCAGAACTCCGTTATTAAGCCGAGGTTTAAAACATCACTTTTGTTTTTCTTGTTAAACTGAGTGTGTGAAACACGCATGCAAACTCGTGCTCGTGTGGAGTTTTTGCAAAACAGGAAAGAGGAGCAAAGTTTCATAGATCAACTTTATACAAACACACTGAATGGTGGCGTCTGAGCCCTGAGCTACATTTAGATTATACTTCCCAGCAGACGAGGGAAAAAAAGGAAAGATTTTATAAATAAATGTCTTCTACATTTTAACAATGTGTCAAATTTGAATGAGTGGAAATGAAGTGTTTCACCACCTGTGGTCAATCATCTGCACTGCTATTTATACATTTTTGCATTCTATTAAGGCAGCATATCCTGAATCACACTTTCAAACATCTAGGAAAGAAATTAAATTATCTTTGCATATTAGCAGCAACAAGACAACACAGTTCGGACGGGATATTAGACTGTTAATATTGTACGCATTGCCTTGTGTACTCACCCTTCCAATACAGGAATTATAAATGTACCCGCTTCATACTAGTGTGAGAAATGAAACACTAAAGATGATTGTAGCTGGAGGGTTCAGGGTGCCATATGGCTTCATGTCAACTTTCTGCAGTGTTGTGTGTAAACTGATGGACAAAAAGATAAACTCCAGCTGTCTCTGGTGGATGAGAAAAAGAAAAGGCTCATCAGAAATGGATCCTCGAGCTATTGCTTCCAGCATGTACAAGCTTTTTTTTTATATAAAACCTCAGCAAAAAGTAACATATCTGCTTTCTTGAGAGCTACATAATGAGACATTGCAGAAGCTTTTTATTGTTTTTTTTTTTTGGACTGCGATAGAAAGCCGGGCATTCAGCATCTTCCATAATTACCCCAATACACGTTGTTTACATAAGTAAATAAACCAGCATCAAATGTGTTCACATATAAATAGGTTTTAGTGACTTAGATTGAAGTCACGTGGATGTATTCATATTGCACAGCTCTACAGGTCATGTTATGGGAGGGCTTGTATGGGAGCATGGGATCTTGGCAAACATTCTGGCCTTAGTGCTGCTTATTATGGACGTCAAGCACTATCCCAAGAGTCTCCGGACCAAGTAAAACTCATCGATCCGTTTTCCATCGGGTTAACAGAAAAAGAAAGTACTTGGGCAATAATGTTACTTGAAAAGCAGTTTTAAAAATCTTCTGCCTCATCCTTGCCCTTGATTTTGTAATGCAGAGCATAAACTCTAAAATCACTGAATTTCTGAGGTGTTTTTATGCAGTTCTACTCTCTTTTAGTGGAACTTTTTGAATAATGTTGTCAAGCAACATAATAAGGTCAGTTGTGCTGTAACTTCCTTTCAACGCTCAGGCGTTTTGTCATCTCTGCAGTGGTTTCCATGCAAATAACACACTCTGCTGGGTTATTGATTGGTTGCACAGATGCAAACAGCAGGTTTAAATGAAGATGCTAAGTCTGCATGGAGAGGAGGGTAATATAAACTGATGAGCTTGGTCTGTTTGGAAACATAGCCAAATTAAAGCATCTCCTGTAGCAATAGAGCAGATCATGAATCTCCAATTTCTTCTCATGGATGTTACATGCTTGTTGACTGTGATGTTAAGGCCCACCCAGGAAGACTGATTAATGCTGTCAAAACATTGTAAAAATGAATTATCTATTAGGACATGACTCATGTAAATACAGCTTATAGGGGGATTAGTTTAAAACAGACTGAAAAATATAAGCATATCATGGAAAAACAAAATACTTACGTCCTTGCAATTTTGTGCAACAGACTTAAAAGCAGAAAAGCATAGAATTTGGTTACTTATTTATTATTACAAAAAAAACATGCTGGAGCCAAAGCCTGCTTATTCAATGATGCAATTTACCTCCAAAATTCTCGGATGGAAAAAAAAAAGCCTCCTGTCTGCTAAAGATAGCCTATTTAAAAATTCAAAGACAAAAGCTATTTTTCCATCTATAAACCATTGAAAACAAAACCAGAACCAGTATAGTTCCTTCTACGGTTTGGCAAAAGTAAGCGATTACCATGTCCAAGCAATAGCTAGCTGAAATCCAAACCACTGGACACAATGCAAATGAGAAATATGTAGGATTATGAGAAACATAAATGGAAATTAGGATGTATGGAAGGAGCCGCAAAGACGATCACATTATCTGCAGTTTAGCTGCATTGTCCTCTTCTTTTGTAAACTAAATATAGAATGAAATGCAGAATGTTTTCATTCACTCCCTTTATTTCCTCCTCAGAGGATATCTTCCAATGAGCAAAGCATTGGAAATAACTACCAAGTCCTCAGGTGAGAGCCTTCAGGGAGCCTTCTGAATGAACGGTGATCTGTTATCATACTCAGCTCATCTCCAAATACCTTACCGAGAAGCTCAGAGAGAGACAAAGCGCCTTTCAAAGTAATATTTTTACATTTGTCTCATACTGTAGTGGCCTTTTCCCAGTGGGAAAGAGCACGGACTCGGGAGAACAAGTCAAATTAATTTATTTGAGCTGGACATAGCAACCTCAATATGCTCTCTGAAGTCTGCATGGCTTCAAAGTTTAGGTAAAGATATAAATAAAGTTTTCTCTCCTCAGCACAATCGTTTTATGTCCAGGCTGACGTGCATCTATTTAGTTAAAAGCACAAGAAAAAGCTGGGACCATTTTTCAAAAATTGATGACGGCCTTGCATAAATTATGCAAACTTTTGTCCTTGTGCCAAGCAGTGCATCTACTGAATAATAATTACAAAAGGGACTTGGGGATATGAGCATGCAGAATATGAAACACATGCCAATGTCCCCTGTCTTCAGTCCCCAAACATCGAAAAGGAGAAATGTGAGGGGAGCAAACTGGAGGCAAATATGGCAATTGAGATAATTTTTTTTTAATCTTCCTTCTTTCTATATTTGATGCCTCCTGAATTGGACAGCTTGACAGCTGTCTCATTTTTAATGTCTTTAGTCAGAACTGCTCTGACTGCTACATTCCTCACATCATCTCTAGAGACTGGCACCAATTAAAACTTTAGCCTGGAATGTAAACCATCACTGAGATGTTTTATTGTAATGTTATGTGCCCTGGAACACTGTTGCTCTTGATAACATGACTTGATAACTCTGTGAATGAGACTGTTAAATGTTAGATGACAGAACTGGGCCAGATTTTATATGTAGCAATGAAAAGAAATCTTGGACAGTGTGTCCATCTTTGCCCATGACCTAACTGCTGAACATCTGGCTTTTACAGACGCTGGCACTGAAACGCTATCTTTATAATAGAATGCAAAAAAGATTACAGACTTATTGGATTGTGATTTATAGATTATTTTGATAATACAGAACATATAAAGAGACTTTGATTTCAGGCTAAATGAAACTAAATCAAACTCCTGGCATAAACAGCAGCAGAGGGATGGCTGGTGGTGATTCAACATGCAAATGCAATTACCTCATTTGCTCATTTGCATGGCATCCCCCTTTGGCTAGACAGAAGTGTCCAATTTCAGGTTAATTTGATACCTTTTATGTACCTGAAAGTAGAGAGCAGCAAGCTGTAGCTTCATTAGTGACACAGTGTCCTTTAATTTGTTTTATGCCTTCTAGAGCACCACGCCACACACCAGCAACGGACCACCAAGCATTAACTACCAGTCCACCCACCACTTGTCCAATGTGTTGAAATAAATCCATTTTTAAAAAACCAAAATGTGACATAACTATTTGGAGAGGAACTTAGTCTTCATGCAATCGTGCGTAATTGTGCGTAAGCCCGATTCACAGCATATTTCTTCCCCAATGTGTTTTCATCCTATCCGCCTTTACATTATAAATGAACTGACGGAATGAATTTACTTTATTAGCCATTGATGGTTTCTCATAATACACACAATTATACACAGTATTTTGCACTATTTAAAGTTTTTATTCAAGTAATACTTATTTAGAATGGTTTTGTGCAACTAAGAGTGTGCCTTACTGTCTAAACTACATGATATCAAATATTTTTATATTTGATATTTTGTTTTTTCAACAACATATTCAATTTGAAAAATATTGCCTTACAGTTCAGACTCGGCTTTAATTTAAGAGTATTCAGTAAAAAAATGTTCAACTTTATTCATTTATTGATTCTCAATAAGCACAACCAGATTAGGAAAAAAAAGACTAAAATTAGAGCTTTGCTTTTTATATCCAGAAAATATATATAAAAAAAAATGTTAAAAATAAAAAAAAATCTTGTTCTGATATTTTAGGAGTCCAAAGAAGCCTCAGTAGCTAATTATTGTAGCTTCCACCACCTCTTAAGATATCTTATTTCCCACCATTCATTTTATTTTATAAAAATTGTTTCTGAATCTTTATCCTTTGGTCTACTAAAGCTGACATTTTTTTTCTACTAGCACCTTATCTTGTTTATGCCATATGTAAATGTCAGCAAATAAATCATTAGACGTACTTCCCAAAACTTTAAACCAATACTTTTATTTATAAATGAGATATCTCAGTGGACTGATGTTAGCTATGCTTCTGTTTTGATGAATTCCCTTCTCGGCCATCTCAATGAATACTAAATAAATCCACAGGATAAATTTATGCGCATTTTGTGAAGAGCATTTTGTTCGTTTTCTTTGTCTAAATCCACAGGCGATACGTTTTTATGGTGGAAATGAAGGAGGAAATGAATGATTAATTTATGGAAATTCAGTCACAGTTGATGACATTTGTCATATCAATAGCAATCTAACAGAAACAATACCCACTTCCTTATTACTGGTAGAGCTCAGAGTAATAAAGACCACAAAGGCAATGTCACAAATATGTAGATTTCATTATACAAAGAGGGAAGCCTTCATGATCGGCATTCGGATCTTAGACCTCTTTAATTCGAGACATGATTGCTTTGTCTTAATTCTCTCAAAATAGATGTGATCACAAAGTAAAGAGAGACTGACTACTTAAATACATGTGCACATTCACACACAAAGTCCTGCACACATCTGCTCATCAGCGAGCCTGTTGGAAACTGTCACATGCCTGGCAGGTTCTGTAACTTGGGCAGATGGTGCAGCACAATTAGGCCCACCAAATCTTTCAATCAATCTTCTGCACACCATATGAAAAATCCAGATCAGAGTTTCTCTTAAAGTGTTTGTCCAATTTAAAGTCCAGTCCCCGAGTTTTAGTTTCACATTCAGCAAATTAATTTTATACTGTGCTCCTTAATTACCCTTGAAGTAAGCATTCCCTTTGTTCTCCTTTTTTCCCCCAAGCTACTATTTTGCTTGTTTTCTTTTTTTCTTTCCTTGGGGGTTGTTCTATGAAGTCTCTTTTCACTATCACTATCATCACGACCACAACCAGTTTGGTTCTGCACTCACTCTTGGCTTGTTTAACCACTGGCCTGAATGCAGGACTGTACTGTGTAGACAATAGCCGAGCACAAGTGTTTCATTCACACCCAATTACTGTGAAAGGGATTTTTCTGGCCAGAAATGCACATAGGAGCACAATAAGAGTGTCAGACAGGAACAAGATCCCTAGCGTTTCACGTTCTGTCCCATGGTCCAAACACAAAGGAGATGAAAAGCGATCCAATGTATCCAACACCAGAGAGGGCCATTAGCCAGAGCCAGTTAAATAAGGATAGCGCTAACTGAGGTGCTAACAGAGATGAGAAACATCTGCTGCTTGAGCCGGGCCCTTGTTGGCCCTGAGGAGCATGCCTTTGATCAGCGGGCCCTGCTACCACCTTTCCACAAAAGCTCAGATGAAACACAGCCTCTCAAACACAAACGGAAAGTGTAAAAGCAGCAAATCAACTGCAGAAGGAAAACAAATGCAAAAATAAACATATAAAAACACCCCAAGATTCGCACAAGAGTAAATCCTTCAAAATAAAACTGCAGCATTATCAGAAAGCTCCTTCTGAGAGGAGAGAAAAATATAAACTTACTCAAGTCCTTTTCCTCTCCTGAATGAAATATGACACACCGTCATTTCCAGCGAAAGAAAGCCAAACACCTCATTCAAGCATGGGCCTGACGCCACCTTTGGACTGCCAATCCCACTGTTGTATTTCCCCCACCTGTGCAGGGAAGATGATTCACTAGGCCTGCCAGACTGCATCTAGGGACTGTGTGCGCTGGGGCGTACTCACTGCCAACACAGACAGAAGGGGAGAAAAACACCATACCTTCTCCAATGCACTGTGACCTGCAAAAAGCATTTGGTAAAATAATGCGGCCTGCGAGCAGATGTATCATACTCCGTCTACTCCGTGCCTAACAATTCACCAATTCGAATCAAGGCATTGGGCCAAATGATTACGATATGGCAGACGGGAGCAGATCTAGGTCTTTTACACAGAGAGAATGAAATAAAATCACTGTTGCCTGCATGAACACACCAGCTGCACCTAAAAAAGCAATATGAGAATCACAGGTTAAATTACATTTTCTTTTTTACCCTTTACCAAAGACAGCATGTATATAATTTTTGGATCCTTATTTTTAGCTATGGAGCCCACGCTCCACCTGTGCTGCTTTCCTCTGAATACACAAACAGCGCTGAGACAGCTTTTGTTCTGCCGATACAAAAATAATACCAGTTATAACAAGAACATAGATTAAAACAGGAATTTACAGCTAGATGCTTAACAGTTTTCCACATGGTTTTCCCAGATATATTTCTTTTACTTAAACTTTATAATCAACCTTTTTATTGCAATTTTAAATGTATTTATGATTTACTGACATTTGGGTTGTGCACTTGTCAATATAATTAGGCATGACTTCTGAGGAATGTAGAAAGTCAGTAAATTATTACAGTGTGGAGAGAAATTAAAGAGTTTGCATAGTATTTTATTTGTACAAGGAAAGACTATTTTAATCTGCGCTTTTTGGATTTCAGTGAATTTCTACATAGATGCATTATTCAGGACATCGCAATCCTTCAAACTGACTAAGATCCACTTAAGAAATAATACTTTCTGGCAAAAATAGGAATGAAAGGCTGAAGTACAATTGCACAAGCCACAGGTATTCAAGTCTTCATTGTTCAAATCGTGTTTTTATTCCTAATTAACAGCCCAGAATGGATATCATGGTCACCCTTGACCTCAACCAGGAAACAGGGCCAGTTGAATTCTCAGGGCTTTGCTCTTGTTCATGTTCGTAACTGCTTGCTTCCTCCCTTAACATAGTTACTGTAGCACATATCATGGGATTGCAAAAACTCGGCCATGCTTTGAGAAAGAAAACCAAAAGTCTGCTCGAGGCTACACGAGTTTTGAGTGCAAAAACATGCACTCAAGGGTAACCTCAGTTAAAGATCCACATAGGACTTTATTAGGTGCAAGCCACTTCTCAGTCAACAACGATTGAAGTGGGTGGAAATGGAACAAAAGAATATCTTGACTAAAGCTGCATACCTATCAGTGGCATGTTTTTATACTGTCTCTGAGTTTATTCATGTGTACACTTGCAACGCACGTGTGCACTGAATCATTACCGTCACTCCTGGTCACAAAAGAAGCACCGGTGACTAAATGTCTATGTTTGTTCAGGAGAGATCAGGCCTGCTGTCCACGTTTCAACAGAGGCCACCTGGAGTCTGGGAAACAGGTTTATGGTGGGAATTAGAGGATAGTATGGTATGAACAAGACAGACAAGAGCAACACAGTCCAATACACATCTTATCTATAAGCTTAGGTTTCACAAAGAGAACAGATAAGCTAATATGGACCAGCACAACATGGGAATTGAGGAATGAGCAGAAATTAGGCTAGTGGGGCAGGGGAGGTAGGTAGGAAGAAACATACCCAGGTCAAGATCTACCGGAAAGCGCTCAGTTGCAACAGAGCCCGGATGCTTTGAATCCCGGCAGAACAGTTAACCATTGACTAGAGAATTCATAGCTCAGGCTCCATGTCATTCATGGTTATTCTACCCCGAAGAGCACAAGCACAAAGTATTATTAAGGCCTCTACTTGCCCTGGGCAGTGAATGCAACACTAATCAATAAGAAAGAGCAGCATTGTGGTCTGTCTCATAGGGCAGGTGATGCCATGTTGGTGTGTGTTCGCATACGGATGAGATTATCCTGTCAATTAGTGTTCCCTTTCAGGTAGGTGGTCTGTATTGTAAAGGCAAGCTTTATGCGGCAATTATTAATCTGTGACAAAGACTCAAGAAGGATATTTAATAGCTTTAACACAATCTATCACTGTGACTTTAAGTAAGTAATCATTAACTTTGTTAGCTTTAACCAGAGGCAGAATGTTTGCATGGCAGGTGAGACGTTTTATCTTAAAACTTCCATTCTGGCTTCATTAGAAGAGTTTTTATGTGATAATTGTTTATTTAACCTTGTTAAACTGTACATTTTGACCGAATAAAGCAGCAAACATTCTTTATGACAAGTGCAACACATCAGGTTTTCTTTTAGAAATTGTAATTCTAACTAATTTCTGTTTCACAACACAAGTGAAAGTCCCGAATTCCTTAAATCATATACTCAGGAAGAATAAAATATGGTTAACTACAGAAGTAGATTAACCAGTAAGTCAAAAGAACACTAAAGGATTTTTTTTATGAGCAGTTGGCCAAGTCAGGAGATATTTCATGTCTCTAAATGCTGTTAAAATAGCAAGAGTTATCACACAATGAAATCATGCTCATTCCTGCTACACCAACAGGATGTTAAGCACTCAAATGTATGGGCATGATTTATAGTAGGAAGAACTGAAATATGTGTTCAGATCTATTTTATACCTCTGGTGTTGTCACTGCTTTCATACTCCCCTCAGAGAGTTTAAAAACTACCAAAAAATGTCACTACTTTGAAATTTGTGTCCAGGAAGCGACAGCAGCAGTGGAAAAGGCTTGGCTCATTTGGTTATATGTTAGCATGTTTGGGGAACCAGTATTAGGGATGTTAAACAAATATAACCTTTAAAAAATCTGTACTATGTGTTATGAGTTAAATTTTAAAAGAAAAAAACAAATAGAGAAAAGTACCTGAACTGGGCTCAAATAATGCCCACTGTGTCACCACATAGTAGTTCAATATGTGTTTTGTCTGTCCCAAACGCACTTGTTCATAATGTCAACATGCGCAGGAACAGATATTCTTCAGGCAGTGAGGGGAAATTCTCACCACTGCTCCCATGTCAGATAAGTATTTGACATCATATGACGAGTGAAACCTGCAGTAATTCCTGCTCAGTCCCTTTTTAAACACTTCACAATAAACCACAGGTAACAAAATTGATCTTCAGTTGTCTGGTTACTCAGTTCCATCCTGGTGTATATAAAGCAATTATCTACAGCACCAGGAAACAAATCCTATTGACTTGATTCCTGTTTAATTATTCTACTTGGAAATCCTCTGCTGTCTTTTCTCTGAACCTTAAAGGGAAAAAAAAGGAAATCACTTTACCCATTAAAATCTATTTTAAAATTACCTTCCCTCTAGCTCGTCTGTTTTCATCCATAAGAACCCACTTTCTGCTCTTATTCAAAACAGAGAATATGGCACATATCACAGCGGTGTTTCAGTGAGGTAAAATAATCATCTAAATGTAGAGTGACAGTGGAGGCTGATTAGTTTTGGAGAAAACATTACCTGTTGCAAGAATAGAAGCAGTTAGTGCTGAGAGACAGTAAAACAGAAGGAGAAAAGGGCGACGTACAGTTCCCATCAGCAAACAAAACACTCCATATTTCTTTGAAAGACAAAGTGTTAAGTTAGGCTACTCTGCACACTGTCAATAGCAACGTTTATCATCGGGCCAGCCACAGTCTATATATTGATTAAACCATCCATCACTTAAACTCTACAAGACATTATTTCTAATTAAAAAGTAAGTCATAAATTGTGTCTTTTATTGCCAAGCTGGGGCTGTAAATAACATTCAAGGGAGGGCAAAAACAGATTGCAGCCCCTATCCGTGGTTTAAAGCCACCGTAAAAAAGGACAGACGAGTGTGATGGCACCTTTGAGATCCTTGAACATCGCCTACAGGGCTGACAGGAGGGAGGTGCTCAGCGTCGTCCCAGATAAACAGATGCAAATCAATAATTTCTCTGCTTGCGTTTTTATAAGACAGGTGCTTCCCTTCAGAGGGGCTGAGGCGCCGACTATATGCACACGAAGACCAAATATGTAAATTAAATTTTCATAAACCACATGGGCATATTTAAAGAGACAGCACTGGGTGTACTTGAGAATGATGTATAATCATAAGAGGTCATGAAAGCGTACGATATGCTCCATCACACCACTGAGTTGGCTGGCAATGACAACAACCCCCCCCCCCCCTTCTCCTTCGTCCCCATTTTCCTCGGCTAAACAACAATTTTGCTGCCAAATACGTGGTTGCAGAACATTATTAAATGATCCCTATTGATGAAGAGGCCATTAGCACACCTACGCCACAGCCAAAGCTCTGATGTTGGACAAGTAAACTCAGACGGCACTCTCAGTCAAAGTAGAGGACACTTCAGGTTTGACAACTTCTGATTACCTCGGCGTGCACACCAGTTGTCAGGAGGTGAACTCTCCTTACAGCCAGCTGAGAGTGGCAGAGTGTTGGTTATTTTTTGATAGGCACAGAAGGATGTCTGATTTCACAGGTTGTAGGCAAACGGAGAGAGGATATTGGGTGAAAATGGGGAAGAAAATGAAGAGGAGGTTTCTCATGTGTTTCATCGCCTTCAGTACCTACAAAAGGATGTGTGCGCAATCGTTGTTCATTTGTGTCCTATTCCTCGACCCTGACGTTTTTTTTTCTCCCTACCTGCCGAACTAGGAGCAACTCTGACGACACAAGCACTTTCTGACTGGGATTTGATAATGATGGAAAGACTGAGGAATGATATTTGGCTAAGTGATAGCTAGGCACGATTCTCACCAAAGTGCGAGAGAAGTGGCCTTGGTAAAAGACAAAACGAGACAATCGCCCTCCAGGGGGGAAGCAAGAACTAATGAGTGAGCTAAAAAGGACAAGATGGAGTGATCCTCTATAAAAAGACCAGAAGTAATCTCTTCCTCTCCTCCCATTCCTCCCCTCTTAATGTCCTAAGAGATCTTGGCTCCTGCGTAAAGCCTGCTGCCTATGCACATCAAAAAGACTCTGATTACACCTGCACACCTTCCCAGAGCTCAGGCTTTTGGACAGGGTGCAGCAAAAGTTCAAGGCAGACTCAAAAACCAGAAGAGGTAGAAAGGATTCAAATTAGTAACAATCTCTTTCAGTTTGTTATCTGTGACTTTTCCTTAAGGTCCTAGTTCTTTATTATTCAGTTAATACGTTTATTTTTTTGTGCAAGAGCTTGAATTTTGAATTTGAATCTTATTGCCATCAATACAGTATATCCTCCCAGTTTTAGTCCATGGCCACATGGGGAAGAGAATAAGTTAGAGTGGACAGAGGATGATGGAGAAAGACTACTGAGCTGAATTGTTTGCTGCCAAAGGTGTCATACTATTGACATACCAAAACTGTCAGAGATATGACAAGACACTTGTAGAAAAGTTCTAAAAAAAACCTCTTCCAAATAAAAAATAGCCACATCCAAAATCCTGTCCTTCCTATAAAACTCAGGGGTAATTGAAGGATTAATTTACCTAGACAATCACACTTAGGATAATAAAGTGTGTTGTATGTGAGGGAGACAAAAGATCATTAAAAGTGGAGGTGCTATAATAAATCCAAAAGCTGTCCACCTCATGTCATCAATAGTTGAATTTGTTCTTTCTGTGTACCGGTAGTCCTAAAAAATATATGTCTTTCATTAAGCAGATATTTAGTCTCAACAGGAAGCATGCTGGGGGGAATATTCAGTTTGATTGACAAGGTTGGCATTGTGTGACCATTTGAACTGTTAGTGGGGACAGATAGGTAAACCCAAGTCCAAAACACTGTTCTGCTTCAGCTCTGGTTTAATGTCATTATAGTTGATCATGTTTACCTGGAAAGCACTACTCTGATGGATCTGTCCTACAGATTTTAAAAGTTTACCTGTTTCAACTGACCAGACTCAATAGATTATTGTAAAAAACTTCAAAGGTATTGGATCTATTTCTAATCAGGTATGCTTGAGGTGGTAACCATCTAAAACCTACAGGATTCCCTGGAGGACAAAAGTAACCCATTAGTCATAAGTCATTGAATAGAATATAGAAAATGTTTCCTAAAACTTTAATATTTAAAAGATCCCTTTAAAAGATAAAAAAACCTCAATTAAATATATGTATTTAAAAAGGAGTTAAACAGTACATTTGTCTTACAAGACAAGCTTGCTAGCTATTTATTGCTAGCTTGAAAGCTTAGCACTCATTTCTGTCTTTGAAATTGGGTCACTTTGTGAACCTAAATAAATGTCAACAAACAAAATCAGATGAAAGCGATGAAAAGAAACACTTTGAATTTCAGCACTCCAAAAACAAATGGGCTAGTTTATGGTTGTCACTAGCACTTTCAATGCCTTCATACTTAAAAAAAATAAAGATAACTAACCGCTGTAAGATTTCAACATGATACTTTTGTTGTCAGAAATATGGATAAACAACATATTGAGTAAGCTTTAGAATTTATGTACCGGTATATGACACAAGCTTTTGATTTAAGCTAAGTTAACCAGCTTTTGGATAAGTTTTCATGTTTAGTAAACCTATGAGATATAGGCTTATTGTTTAGTCTGTTCAATTCCAAGTTATAGCTAGAATTTCTAATTCCTTTTATATCAACCGTAGCTGAAAAGTTACTACTTTAGCTTGTATATTAATATTCTTTATTATAAATTCAGCTAAAGTTTCAATACATTCAGAAATGAAAAAAGCCTTTAAATTTATAAAAACTGACATTACTTCAGCAAACATGAATGCAAATAAAAAGCATAAGCACAAGTTGTACGCCACCCATGTGTCCGCTCATATACAATTTTTTGCTAACTGAACATAATTAAAACAGACATAAATACTGCATATTTTCTAAAAAATATAAATGGATTAAAAGATAAAGATTTTGAAGTTCAGAAGACAATAAAAGCTTATTCTGAACTGCTGTCATCCGAGTCCTTCCTTTTACTTTCAAGCAAGCAAGCAAAGACAAAAGTCATACATTTTACTTGTTCCATTATTCTAAAAGCATGTAACCTAATAAAAATATTTGTCTGAGAACAAAAATAAATAATAATCAGACAAAACATAGCTTATAAAAGGTGGCTGAAGTGGCAGCCAAGGGACTGTTAGATCAGTTTCCTGACTACTATAAGACAACAACCATGTTTTTGAAAAGACATTTTTGTAGTTGTCTTTACAACAGTTAACTACACAGAGGGTCAACAAAATTTTTGTAAGCAGCCATAAACACAGACATATGTGCCTTTTCAATGATCTTGTCATCTAGATGGTTTTTGAGGACTTCCCCTGTGTATCCACGAGCCAGGGTGCTTTCTGGACTGATCATAGTTGCCCAAGTAACAGGACACAACAACAAAGACGTGCAAAGTCAACTACCTCTGGACAAGATTCAAATCAAAGAACACTGCTGACATCGGCCAAAAGCAGTTTACTCCCTTTTCATTCAAATGACCTGTTTTGCATTATTTCGAGAAGTCCGGGTAGGATCATACTGTGAAAACAAATGGAAAGCTCTAAGATGACAAAACCAAACCTTGGCTGGGCCAATGTCATCATAGGCTATTATGGTCAAACTAACTTGAATGGCTGGTGCTAGGGGAAACCATGTTGGGTATGCAAAGTATTGTGCACTGAGGGTTCATATGATCTAACCAGGCCGAAGTTAAGCTCCATAGCTGATCCGATCTATGTAGGATCTTGCCTAGATATGATGAGGATTGCTGTCCTCCCAGCTTCAAGTCTTGATTTGTATTTTATCCTTGTAAATTTCAGATTTAATCTAAAGTGACCCCATATTAGGAAAAAATAAGGAACATCAAATGAAGGTCATAATTCTGTCAGATTGTATCAGGAAAGTCATCTTCAAAGCAATCCTTAGCTTTAAATTCATTTGGCATCTTTCAGCACTAATACAGTATCTGCTTTCTGAGTTGCACCAGTGCACGGTCACGCAGCATGACACCTGAAGGAAAGCAGTGGGTCCATGAAATCTGTTGCTCTACAGAATCAACACCATTATGTCTTTACCAGATTTTCACCTCACATCAAAAAAGCACAAGCTGGCAGCACACCAACAACCGCCTGCTGCTCTCAATAATAATCAAATGACAACACAATTTTTTTGTTCACCTTGCTGCTTATGTGACCATTACTTCGATGTCAGCAACATGTATTGTCCTCTTTTTTGTATCAAAATATGCTGGCAAACAAATTAATTGCAAAAATGGGATTATCCTGAAATGTGCATGTCCCTACTGGAACTGGGCTGAAATACTGTTCCCAGTTATCCCCCTGTTAGAGCCTGAATCCAGCAACTCTTGTGAAGCTCATGTGTATTAAATGATGCCCTGGCGTCTTAACAACAACAACAACAAAAAAAAAAAAGCAATGCAACATATTTTAACACTTTTAATGCCTTGATCTTGTTGAATACCAAATCAGAAAATATAAATAAAAGAAAAAGGCCTGAAAAGCAATGTAAACAATGCATGATGAAAAGGAACATATTCACCATATGGAAGTCATTACTAAAAGTGGAAAAGAGGGGCTGTCAAATTCACTAAGATGAAGGGTCGATATATGTACCCTAGCAGACTATATTTGTATCTGAGGTGTCTAACTTTGAGTGAGGGACGTCAGCAGGCAAACCTATCATCCACAGAGCCTACCAGTAAACTCTGGAGGGCAAACCATCTCCCTAATTGAATTCAATCCAGCCTCACTACAGGAGGCAAGGAGGCTAGTGGCTCTATTCAGAGTGGAGAGAGCTGCAGGGGGGCGGTGGCAGCTGTGTAGGGAAGTGTGAATATGTGTGTGTGACACAAACACGATGAGGGGAAGGGCTTCAGTTGGCATAACAAGTAAGCAAAGAAAGGCAAAGGAGATAAGTGCAAACATAGGCCAACAGAAGACAACGATGACACAGCGACAGGGAGAGGAGACGGAGCTCAGCGTGAAGATTTGCGTGGTTAAGGGCAGTGTGTAGTATGGAGCCAGGAGGGTGGGTGGATGTGTGTGTGTTGCGAGGGTCAGACTTAAGGAAAGGAAAAATGGAAGCCAGCTGCACTTTTGCATGATTACACTAAAGACACAATTTGCATCAGAGAATAAAATCCAAACAGGCTTGGTAGATATGTATGGTTACCGACCAAAAAAGAAGAAACATCCTTGTTGCTGCCGGCAGAAATTAAAGGCTTACCAGAGATATCCCGAAGATTTGCATATGAAGATGAGCACCCATCGTGAATCATTTTTGTAAACATCTTATTGCACACAAAGAACAAGCCCAACCAGCATACATGAATGCTCTTCATTACTGCAGTGTGTCGGGGGTGGTGATGGTGATGGGGCACATCTTGTACACTTAATCTAGAATCTACTGCGTATTCATGACTTGCAATCAGACATTTTCAGGTCTGTTTATCAGGTCTGCACATTTTTTCACTACCTTGGTGCGAGGAGTTGTGTGGTGTTGCCGAGTATCACATTCCAGGTAATGAATGCATGTTCCGTCCTGTAAAGAGACAGAGAGCAGAAACAGGTTAGGAAACTCAGCAGGATGCTCATGTATCAGTAACAGATTCTTTTAAAATAGGTGGCAGCAGATATAAGTTCCTCCTGTTGCACCTAATAGGACTTAAAGTCAATCTGAGGAAGATTGTGCTCATTTGCAGTACACAGATTTATGTAAAAAGTCAGAAAATAAATACTCCTCAATGTCAAAATTGCCACTTTCACATGACCATGTAAAAGGCACCTTTTTATGTTGGTTTATTCTGGGTCAACCATTATTAGATGACATCATTCATAAATTTTTCAGCCTTTTTCTGCTTCCAACACCAGTGCTAGAGCCTGAAATGCTGCTTTATGAAGTGCTATTCAGGTCACATCAGCTTTTAATGGCTGATTTATTAAGACCCAACAGGGGCTTGGTGATGGGCTGCAGGACAAAGAGCCTGTTTTAAACTGCATTAACACTCTGCAGTAAATATCCCATACAACATTAGCATTTTGATGACTGCCTCCCCCAGTCACCTTTTGCGCCATCTCGTCCCCTCCCCTCCCAAACGCATGTTGCTCTCTTTCTCTGCCTCTTAGCCTTTGTATCAATTCATCTTTCCTGCACACCGCTTTCTCTCTTTTAGCCTTCGTGTCACTATACTCATTATATTTTTCACTCAACGTATTAAATATATACCTCTGCTGGGCTGGCACAATGCGCTCAGGTAAATTGGTTACATATAATTACAGCTGAATTATTGAAACACATGCAGGTTGACAAAAACTGTATTCAATGATGTAAAAAAGGCCTTTTCTTCTTCACCTTTATACCAAGATTATGATGCAAACTGCTCATACAGGTTTTGCCATCAAAACTTCCATGCAATCATAAAAGTTGTTAGCACCAATGCTTCTGTAATTGATGTGTCTAAAGTAGGCTGTGGTGTTGAATGATAAGATAAAATTAAAAGGGATTTATAGTATAGTGTTTCCTATGCTTATTAGTTTGAAATTGGCATAGAGAGAGAAAAAAAATCCTTTTTATTTCAACCAATTTTGTCGTTCACAAATGCCTCAAGATAAATTTTAAAAAGCCCTCATAGGAGATTGAAAAATGTGCCTTTCGCTGGTTGGTAGAATTAAAATTCAACATGCGTTTCGTTAAGAATAATGATCC
The DNA here is from genome assembly GCA_037177535.1 of Pseudomugil gertrudae. Taxonomy (NCBI): domain Eukaryota; kingdom Metazoa; phylum Chordata; class Actinopteri; order Atheriniformes; family Pseudomugilidae; genus Pseudomugil; species Pseudomugil gertrudae. The sequence continues at coordinate 7,812,189 of JBAMHV010000005.1, read as the reverse complement.
AAATTCTTTCCCCAAATTATGCAGCGATGCTAAAAAAGAAAATTAAACAAACCAACAAAAAAAATCTCAATCACAGTGCCAGACTTCTAAATATCATCTGGACACAATGGCCAACCGATATTGGCTTCCAAGCAAAAGCCAGGCCCGTGCTTCATCAAATCTGCTCTTCATTATGTTTGATCAAATTGACGGACGCAGATGCTGTAGGTCAGTTCGGCTAAACTGACAAAACTAGTTTGGTTAACAGAGCATCTGTCAGTTATTTAAGAGGCCTGCAAGTGTTTGGAAAGGAACACGCTAACACCATATTGCAACAATTCCAAGCACAAACTGCTACACAAAAAAAGATATGCCACTCTAAAAACTGAAAATCACATTCAACAGAGCATAATAAGACATAATTGGCTTTCATGGTGTGCGTTCTTGGTTTGCAGCAGTCACCACAATGTTGCAAGTCTTCAACTTCACACGTTTACCGCTCATAGAACTGCTTTTGGTCTTCCTCAATGAACTGAGCCGAATTTACTTCTCTTGTGCAATCAGTGGTATTACAGCACTGGCAGTAGATGGAAACTGCAGCTTCCAAACTATCTTCGTAGAGTTTTGGCAATCTTGTACAATTACTACTAGAATGTTTACTCCAAAGGTATGGAGAAAATTTTGAATATCTGAATGGATGACCGTATATGACACCACTGGGAAAGGCTGTGTTTTAATGCCAGGATGCTCATTAATTAACTGCAATAGAATGCCAAAACTATTAAAAAAGAAAACAAAACTACATAATTCATATTTTTCTTTAGAGCATTGTGGTTTAATTCTAATCACTTTTCTATTAATTTAACTAAAGTCTCTAATTGTATGTAACCACATTCAGTATGAGGTAAAAACTCATTCATTGACCTATGAAAACCAGTTTATCCCAGTCAGGGTAACTGGGAGCTTCAGTCTATCCCAGGATCCGGGTGGTGTACATAGTCTCCGTGTCACCCATTAATAAAATAAATGGGTAAATGTGATTACCTGCATTGTTTTAGTAATATGCACAAATACAGAGAAGGTATTCTTGGTCTTTCATGGAAAGTACGACGTTGTTTGCGTGCATCCGCATAATGACATTTTAGAGTTTTGTAATAAAACACTCTAATAAAAGGCCATTTTAAATTACAGGAAGATAAAGGTTTGCACGTTAAGTACAGGCCTGCTGAGATTCCATTATGAGACTAAAAATGAGAGTGGGATTAATTTTACATCATGCCATTAACTTTTCACTGGCTGCTAAGGATATTCAACCACTTATAGCAGACAGGGATGTGAAAGAACTTTCTTTAACTGCCAAGTACGCTATCCAGGATCACTAGATAGCTCAAAGTGAATGACTGTCCATTGCTAGATGCATGAGCCCATGAGGAGGTACTTCGTGTAGCAGCTTGATGTCAGTAACACACAGAAAATTGGCCCTCTTCTTGGTCAAATTATCCACTGTACTTTTTTTTTCTAGTTTCCTCGTGGAAAGAAACGCGTTCTAAATGACAAAGTGATGAAACACAGCATGACTATCCAGCTTTCACTGCCATGAACTTGCACCCAAATTTGATTTCACACTCCAAATGTGATTCATTGTGTTACAGTGTGCTGGAGATTACCAAGCATGAGTGTGCTGCTGCGGACCACATTTCTGACCACGCCTGACTGTAATGGTGGATCTAACAATGCACTTCTCCCTTGTAAGATTTTGAGTGTCATCAATCTATATAATGATGTTCACTTCAGAAAAAAACAACAACTTTGAAACAGAATTGTAGCAGCTGTTTCTTTCAAAGGCGTCAAAGAAGTTTAATGTCAGGTGTTCATTATCTCACAAAGTATGTTGACAAAAACTGAACCATTAGGTATGACTGAGAAAGACATTGCCAATTTGGCTTAATTTATGTATATGTGAAGAGAAATATGTATGAAAAACATTTAAGTCAGGGTCATTGTATTTTATCTGAACAGGCAATTACACATCAGTGCAAAAGCATATGAAGTAATTAGCTTAGTGTATTTTGTCCTGCTTGATAGGAGCATTCAGTTACAGTGATTTCTCTTTTCACAGATAAAATCAATGCAAACATAAAAAGAATAAGGAGGAGAGGGGAGTAACACAGGGATTATAGAAGAACAAATGCAAGAATAGTGAAGAAAAAGCTAATTTGATCTCTTTTATCACGTTAGATGCAGCCCTTTTTCTGTTGTTGCTTGTGGATGTGGAGCCTGGGCTGTACAGTGGTGTAGCCTCACAGTGAGAAGGTCACTGGTTTGAGCCTCGGCCCTTCTCTGTGGAGTTTGCATGTTCCCTCTGAGTGTGTGTGTGGTTGAGGTCTCTCCGTCTCTGGGTACTCTGGTTTTCTCCCACCATCCAAAGACATGCCTGTTAGGTTGATTAGTATTCAAATTTGTCCTTAGGAGTGAATGTGCGTGTGACTGTGTGTTTGTTTCTCTGTGTCGCCCTATGATGGGCTGGCGACCTGTTCAGGGTGTAGAAGCCAATTGATTTGTAATTCACCTTATTGCCACTATAGGGACGCTGTATTGTTACCAGTTTAAGTGACGTGTACATGTGTGTATTTAAAGGGAATACGTCATGAGAGGAGCAGGTGTTTTGGCCCAGAGGGGCAAAAGGTTTTGACCGCAAGGCATTAACTACTTCTGTGATGCGTGCAAATAAAAGATATGATCAATGCAAATAGAGCAGAATTAAATCAATCTGAAGTTTCAACAGAAGGAGACGGAGTAGACATTCAGTTTGTGGTACAGCGTACAGAGAAGCGGCGTGTCCATCAATTCCTGGGTCAAACATCTCAGTAGCTTCGTATCTACTTAGCTCCTTTAACACAGGGTGTACCCTGCCTCTCGCCCAATGATTGCTGGGATAGGCTCCAACTATTTGCGACCCTTCAATGGAATATGTGGTACAGCTAATGGATGGATGGGTGTAGAGCCTCCTGTGGTTTCTTCCGTCATCTACCAATACAACATTAAATTCCGATCCCCAGATCTTAGTAAACACTATTTGAGCAGCTACTATTCTCATAATCACCAGACAGGAGTAACTTTGTCATCTCCATTGTTGAAAAAAAATACAATTTAAAAAAGGCTCTGCAGAATGTAAAGACGTCAAATGTTATTTGAAGTTTGAAGCTGTTTTTAATAAAACAGGAGGAAAATGGAGGAGACAATTGAACCAAATAAAACTCCAAAGCAACACTTGATGTCCATAAGACTCACTCAAAAATGAGCACTGCTTTCACCATCTGCTTGTCTAGAATCTCTGCTGGCTCTGCAGCTGTTGGTTACCTTTGCCTCGGGTTGTTTTCCATTTTTTTATTGTGAAAAGTACTGGCGTATGAATTTGGCAACCAAATGAGAAAAAAGAGGCCACAGTAACAATACCTTTTTGCCTCAAGATTAATATTTGGACACTACAATGCTGTTCTTCCAATTCCTGCATGTAACCGTGGGTCTAAACAGCCTGCAATCAGGAGACAATGGCACATATGAGAAAACCGATGCCGCCATATGACTGATCCAAGTTGACAGCCTGTGGTGTGTCTTTATAAAAGCATTTACGGAGGCACAGCGCTGTGGTCCGCTGAAAGCTCATCAAAGAGTGGCTTATTTTATCAGCCAAGTGGAAAATGTGCTGAGAAAGAAAGGGAGAGGCAATAGTGAGGAAGTCAGCGAGAGTAACTAAGCTATTGTGCCCATCGCTGACCCAAACACCTGCATTACTGTAGTTGTGCCTGCTCACAACAAAAGCCCTAATCGGCAGAGCAGGGCTTAAAATTAAATGACCCTGTAGTTGTGACACTGTAGCTGACAAGCCAGCCCTGTGCATGCTGGGGCCAAAAGCAATGGAGATATGGCTAATGAATAGAAAATGCAGTGAAATGGTGGCATCTTTTACAAGGAGAGACAGCCTGAAGTAACCTACATTGTGGTCTGTGAAGTATGCAATACGAGCTGTTAGAACTTATTCGTCTTCTTCCAGCCATTTCATAGATTATAAAGACTTTAAAATGAGCTGCTCTCAGAGCTGGAAATAAAGATTTCGTTTACACCCTCAGGTAGGCCACACTTTGTAATGCATCACGACTTTCAGTGAATGTGACAGTGCTACACCTGTCAAAAAGTTGAGATCAAAGACTTTAAAAACATTCTGGCAAATGGGAACAATTAATCTCAGTTTTTAAGAATGGCACACAAACAAGACCTTTAGTTATGATGGGTCAGTTTAACAAATTACGCTGTATTGCTGTGATGACTCGAGTAATCACAGGCACTGCTCATTCAAAAGGGAGGGAAAGCCTTAGCTTAAGTCATAAGGCAGCAATTATAATGCATGGAGGGCATCCCTAACCCCCAGGGTCATATTAAATTCAGGAAAGCTGATAACAATTGACTGAGTTTGCTGGAAGTGAATGCATAGTTATGTCTCATTCTTTAGTCACACTCCATCTATTTACTCTCTCCGTATCCTTATTGCTGCTTCTTTAGCTTCCATTTTACATATTTTTTACCTAACATTATAATTTTTTATACGTGTATATATTTTCTACCAAATCTATATCACTCATATTATGAGCTGGTGTGCAAAATAAGATTATAAGAGACATACAGCCCTGAACACTACCCCACCCCCAGAAGACTTTCTCATTCACTGGTCCTAATTGGCCTTAATTGGAAATGGACGAACCCTGGGATATAAGTCTTCAGTTCTCTCCAGTGTATTCAAGTGTGCGTTTGTGGGAAGACAATGGCGATGTGTGCTTATAGCCTCAGGAAAAATGCATTCAGCTAAAATGTTACACCACATATTCCTTTTGTTGTTTGTTTGCTTTTCCTCAAATGTGGGTGTAAGCAGACTCATGTGTTTGAATATTTATGTAAATATAATGTTTTTGTAGTCCGTGGGCCCTCATTGCTTCTTAACACAGAATGAGATATCTGCTACAAAACTATCTAACCTGAAATCTGAATTTACAGACTCTTCTTATATGGCTATATCTGTATAATGTCAAGGGAATTTTTGACTTGAAAGAGAAATATTTAAGCGAAAATCATGCTTCTCTTTATTTGGAATACATGCATATCTACACCCAACCTTGCAGCAGAGCTAAAAGTCAATAGAGGGGAAAATTGCATGGGTGACACAAGTGGGACTTGACACCATTGGTCCTTCACCCTGACACACGTTGTGTGCATGCACAAACAACCATTTAGTATTTCTCTTTGACAACAAAGCCACATAGAGAGGCACATATTCTGTGAATGGTTAAGGCCATGAGGAGAGGCTTAGAGAGACAATACACTCCAAGGCTTGTAAGACCACAAGGGGGGAATCTCCGGCTCATGATGCATGAAGTATTATAGAAATCTGTTCTAAACGCAACTAAATATCCATTTAGACAGACTCACAGATCAATGAGTGTAGTTTAGTTCTGAACATGGTGGCAAATACCAGCAAGTTTGATGGAATGAGAGAAAATATTAGTAAATGGAAAAAACATAAACCTACACCTATTTATTTTCTATTTGAAATAATGCACTTCTCCAGCTGAAAATAACCGTAATTACCAATTTGTAGCTTATTCTCAAATTAAAAGTCAACACTTTGGCCAGCAAAAATGACAGGAAAATGTGAAAGTAACATCAAAATTTCCACAATCCCAAGGTGACATCTGTTTCAAATCTAAACACTTAATGAGTGATTAAATAGTTAATGATGAATTTCCCCTTAACTCACAGAACTAATGTCAGATATAAGGCTGTAGTGAGAAAGAGAGCCCAACTATGCTTTCCAACAAGCCGACTCCACTGGAAAATCTGAAACTGATTGAGGGCGTAGATCAAGTTACTGGTAGTTTGCCCCTGAATCCTGTTTCCATGTGTGAGCGTGCATACCCAACCAACCTTTTGTGCCCTTGCTCTCCCCACCCTGACAAGCAGGGAACTTGACCCACTCTGAATTCTGAAGTAGACCTGCACACTGGATACAACCTTGGCATGAGCGAAGGTAGTGAAGTGTGTTTCCAATAAACTTAAATGCATCCACTGGTGTGTGTGAACAATGCGCATGACTTTTGTATATGTGAAACTCAATTGTGTATGTCACCGTGTACACATGCCTGAGTCTTTGCATATGGTTCACTTAACCACAAGTGTTTATTTGTTCGTATCTGACTTTTCGGTGTATGCATGCATGTTTGTGTGTGTGTGCAAGGCTTCAATAATCATGTGTGCAGCTGAGGGGAGGGGGGTGTAGCTCTGGAGTGTCTCAGCACCCAAGGCGCCAAGGACATGGTTTGACAGGTGTGTGTGGAGGACTGAGCGGTCTGCAGAACAGCAGCAGGCAACAGCACAATGTGCCCATTCAGGCCTGGAAGGAGACAACCGAGATATCACAGGACCCCTGTGAGGAGGGGCTGGTCATCATGGGGCATGTCAACCTTTCACTGTGACTACAAAGGAAGACACATAACTATGACAGCATCAAAAGTAATGGGCTGTGTGACCTCATGCTGGGAAGCCGTCTACCGATGTGGGACAGATTGAGGTTGTCAACAGTTTTCACTGCAGACAAATTTTGCTGAGATAACTTTGGCTATTCAAGCTAAAAATTGGGTTTAATGTGAACTTAAACGTCTTCATAGTTGGATAGTCAAAATTGGCTGAGAGACTGAATAGTGCAAGATCGGCAACACTCGGAAGACTTGGCACAGGGAGTGAGTATATACTTTACTATGTCTTAATGAATTCCATTTTTCCAAATGCATCCCATTTTTACTATTGAATATCCTGCAAAAATTAAGAATTCCAATAGTAAATGAAAGTGTTTTAACTAATTTCCAATTTGGCACTCTCCCCTACTTTGCAAAATGAACAAAGTGACCATTCAAATGATAATTTGTTGTATTATCTCTGAAATTAATAACCTGTGAGGAGGGGGAAAAAAAGATTTCCTCAGGCAATTTTGTCTAATTTAACCAGCGAGACATGCCTGCACACAGTCACTGAATGATCATTTCAAATACAGCACAATGCAGAGGACACACATGCAGACTTAATGGAGCTCTTGTGACAAACCACTGTGTTACACAAGCTAATGGCAGGATGTGACAGGAATGGTCAGTATCTGAAAGAATTGTATGGCCGTACGGCCCATACGTCTCTAAACACACATTGACAAAAGCTTTTAAAAGACATACAATGCCACCAACACTGCTATCCATGCAGAAAATTGGACAGCCATCCATCAGCTCCGACATAAATCTGTGGGGTAGCAAAACGCATCGGCGAGCAATATAGCATAAAACGAGTCTCTGCTGAATCCAAAAAGTAATTGAATCGAGGATGAATATAGACGGGGTGGAAAGAGTGTTGACGCAAAACATGTTTTATAAATTTGATGCTCCACAACCCAGTGTTTTCAGGAGATATGCAAGAAATCTGCTCAAAAAGGACAACCAACAAACCATCACAGAAGAATAAAAATGGTTAAATAACCCAGAAATTCTAAGCATTTTACTTGTATGTCTCCTTGCAATTATAGTGAAGCTAAAACCCCTTGAGGCTTTTTTGTTCAAAGTCTATCCACACCTTTCCTGCAGAATCCCTCCACTATATCTAGTTCCACAACATCAGCAAAATAACCTTAACCTACATACATAGTTGCCCTATACTTAACGGCAAAGGTCTCATGTGCTTTGACCTCAGAATCCCAAAGCTCTCAGCCCACTAAATCACATTTGTAGGATTCTATTTAACATGTGGACCTGAGGAGGTAAAAAACTCAAACAACGATAGGCATCGTATAGTTAGTGAAAGCTTACACTGCAGTGCTCAATGTAAGCAGCTTCTGCAGTAGCATCAAGCAAACTGTTGCTTTCTTATGGAGTCCTCTTCAGTTCTTCAGCGCAGCAGAAGATAAGGTCCATGTTCTCATCAGGTCACTCGTAATGAGCAAATGTGTGTGTAATGGATAAACGAGGAAAGAAGCAGTGGGTAATGTTGCTACAGCACAAAGTCCTAAGAGTCTTGAACATGGTAAGGATAACCTTTAAGCTGAATGGAGAAAATGTCCCAAACCCCACCTCCAACTTCAAGGTGTCACTGTCTGAGCAGAACAGTGACTACCATCACAGGAGAAAATAGCTTAGCTGGTGAGCAGCAGTGTGTGGTGCTCAATTTCTAATTAATATGAAAAGGCAGTGCAAAAATGCCCCAGATCCTTTGAAAAGGTTGGCATATCATCAATATTATGCATTATGTAAATAAATCAGGAGCAGAGTCAGAGTGTAAATCAAAAATGGGACATTTATCCATGAAAGCAGGGTTTGAAGCCTTTACTGCTATATTTTGTTGTTAGGTTTGTTTATTTACTGCTTTGTTTCTTTTGTTCAGGACTACTCTAATCTAATTTAATTATTTTCATACTTTCTACTCTCAGCTGTTAAGTTTATGTATTCTAACAATCTTGTTTGGATGTTTTCCCCCACTAGGACATTTGTATAACGCAACACAATAAGTACAATAACATGTTATTAGGTTTATTTAGTTTTAACACTGCCGCCATATTACACATATTTCAAATTTAGGTCACATTTCCCGCAGTGTTACAGTATGTTTGGGTGTAGCATGTGGTTTTGATGTTGTTAGCTGACTGCCGGTAAAATGTAGACGTGGTTCCTAAATTTGGTTTGGAGGAGTTCAAGTGATCCTTCTGACCTCCAGGCTTTTTCTCTGTGTGGGAGTCAAATTTAATTTGAGTGGTCATAATAACTCATTTCAGCTTTCCAGTGGAGGTAACAATATAGTTAGACACTGAATCCTCAACCTTTTCACAAGTCTCTCTAAGTATATTGAAAGTCTGCATATTTTCTGGTTTCTGTTACACAGGTCACGTTCAGGTCGAGCCAGAGGTTTGAGAGGGAGGTTTGCACGTATTAAATCGGTTCGGCATATTCTGAATGCCGTTGAAAATGTATATGGGTGTAAGAAGGAAAACTGCTATGGTATCTAACAGACACACGGGGACAGATGGTTGGCGGAGTGGGGTTTCTTATGCATGATGAATTATCGCATCTGCTGGTGTGACTTCACAAAGCTCACCTGTATGGGATGTTCTCAAGAAAAATATGAGGAAAATAAATTAAAAAAAACAAGCAAACAAAAAAAAAAAACAACCCAGGATGTCAACTGTTTTCTAAATAACTCACATCCTGCTATCCAGTCTCAGAAGCTCGGCCATGCAGTGATCCAACGGGGATCTGAGGGCAATCAGGGTGGCAGTCACGCTCCTGGTTCCAGGTGAGGTGACATTTTGCCAAAATAGAGATTAAGATCACAAGAAGCAGCACTTGAATGGGTATGAATCCTCAGGGTAAACCTGTAGGAAGAACTAAGGATGAATCACCCCCATGCTTTGTAACACTGTCATCTATGTTAGAGGTAACTGCGGGAATGGGTGGCCTAAGTTTGTCAGATGTCAGGACAGATCACAAAAACCATCAAAACCCTATCACGACAAAGTGCCTGTGTGGCCTCTGTCCAGTACTGGCTGAGTTCCTTTTCATTTTAGAGGCATTTCCTAATTAAATGAGAAGCATAGTTTGATGTACATGCTCTCATTGTATTAAACAATAAATAGGAAGAAAACAAGACTTCATGTTTGCCTGCAAAGGAATGGTACAGAGACCTACAACTGTCTCTCCCTCTCTTCAAGGCATCTGTAGATGTAAAGTAAAAATCAATGCACAAAAAGCACTTCATCCTGCTCAGTTTCAACCTTTACTGACAGTATAATTAAAAGTGGCTTCTACTGACTTTCGAATCCAGCTTTTCCCCATCAGCTGGAGGCAGCTTGTTGAAAATCATAAGCAAAAGAAAAGTTTCTCTTGAGGATGTGATGGCATCCTGTATGCAGAAATCTCACCATCTTTATTAAGGATTGGGTTAAAGACAATTAGCTAACCAGGTGAAAATGTTTGCAGTGAACAGCAAGAAGCAGATTTTCACTTCTGTCACAGCCACAGAAAGAGTATAAAGCAGCTTTACACACTCCTCAAAGCTACAGTGTCCACTCCTGATAAAACCAACAGAGACAAAAATTTGCAAATTACCTGTGTGTCACGGCGGCATCCAAGCCACTGTAGCCATTATTTCTGCTCTGCTGCCATTGCAAAAGGCCTCTCAAGCTATTTGTGATATAACACTGGCTTAGCAAAGGCTCACTACTGACCAAAAAGCATAAACAAGATTGCAAACACCCAACCTTCCACAGAAGACGTTACTGACAGCAAAATTCCTGCTCTCCAAATGGATTGTCTGTCCAGAACAAGGAAACACTGCTTTAAAGTGGGACTGGAAATTTTAAGGAAAAACTGGAACAAAGTGATCCTTGTTGTCTACACCAATCAATACTGAACAATTCACAGCACATGGAATGAAAAGAAAAAGAACGAGTCCTATAAAAGGGAAAAAAACGAGAAACCGCAGGCGCAGGTGTAATAAAAAGGGATTACTGATAACTGCCTTACTCCCGCATTCCTTTGGTATCTTACAAAGCAATGACTACACCTACCTTATTAATCATTATGGACAGAAATTCCATAAAGCATTGACCTGTACTGACCTGAGTGAGCTCATTGTGTAGTGGCATGCTGCAGTTTCATATTTTCCAAGTGAAACTAGCTTGCTACTGTGTTAAGCCATTTGCTCTATGTGAACCTGACTTTTAGCTACATTTATTATGTATGAGAGGGTTAAAAGGGGTTCATGAGAAGATTATAAAAGCTTAACATTTTGATGAGATTAATCTAGCTATCAATCCTCGCATGCGAACAGTACTGAACCACCAATAATGAGACAATAAATGAACAAACACATTTTTTTATATCTCCATGGCTATATGCTCTGAACTGCAGTGCTATATCTGTACCCTCTACCATATGAAAATGTATATCCATGAGCAAGTCATTTGCTGCTACTAGTGAGGTTAGAAAGTGGGGAGAACTGGAACTATCAATGCAGTCTCTGTCAGAAGATGGAGTATCACTGTGGGGAACAGGAAGGGAGTGGATGTCAGTTGCCTGAAGAGAGAGATCTGACATCTCAACTCCCACTGTCTGTCATTCTGTCTTCCCAATGATGTATGGATGTTATATGGTAGCACTCACCCAGCAGAGCCAGTCAATACTACCATGCTGAGGAATGCTTCAAGGAGACAATGGGAGACTGTGACCCTTGTTATAGGATGACAAAAATCCATCAGCCTAGTTGGTGGGATGGCAAGGGGCTAATTCTTTGGTATCAAATAGTTCTCTGTGAGGTAGTCACGCTTCTTGCATGATCTCCTGATCATATTTACTGAGTTTTTGGAGAACTTTTGAGTATTGGTTAAAATAATGTACAGTCACCCTTTTAATGGTCAACACATTGATTCTGAAGCTTTCTTCAGTCAAAAGCTTTAGTAATATATTTTATTTATTTTTTATTTTTCATCATTTCAGTGCTTTTTAAAGGTTGGTTAACCGCAAAATGTCAGCTAAACGTCAAAGTAAAATATTGTGCTTCTGTTAGGGAAGCAGTTATGGTCAGTTTACATGTGTTGAGGTTAGCCAGCACAAAAGGTTTGGAGTCTTTGGACTTTGAATGTTTTGCTCAATTTGAATGGAGGATGAACATATGTACAGTGAATTTAATCAAAATACGTCCATAACTTTTTGAGTTATGTTGCAAACAGACATAAATAAATAAGACAAAAACATAGGTAACCAGGAAGTTCGGATAGCACTGCGACAATTGTGATGCCTTAATAGGGAAGAAGTTATACTGATGAAACTGTAGGGAACCAGCAAGCAGCACCTTAAGCAACATCTGCACACAGCTGCAGTCTGACAACCCAGCACCACCTGAAGCTCCAATGTTCCACTGAATGAAAAAGCACCCCAGATCATGATGGACCCCCTCCACTGTGCTGGGTAGAAAACATTTTAGGTGGGTTCCCCTGATGTTGGAAGCCATCTGGACCGTAAAGGTAAAAACTTTTTCCCATGTTTGATGCTCCCTGGTAAAGTGTAAAGACGCGGTTTTGTGACGTTAAAGGAGACGAGGTCTTTGAATTAGTTTTTTGTTTTTGAAACCCTTTTCTCGCAGATGGCGTCTAATGGTTATTGCAATGCTGTCAGCATCAGTAAGGGACTTAGTTTGGGTTGAGGAATGCCCTGTGTCTTAAAAGACGACCAAACGGATCCTCTGGCTCTGCGCAGGTGTAATTTTTTTGGGTGTACCACTTGACTTTTTTGTTCCATAATGCTCAGGATCTTTTAAAAATATATTAAATGACTGCATCCAACCTCAGCAGCAATGGCACACTTTAGGAGGCCTTGCAGAGTTGGCTAGGGGTGGGGTGACTGGGGCAGTCGACGATTCCACCATGTTCAAGAAGAGAAAGCTTCTTAGCTTTAGCCATCAGGAGGGCATGACAAAGTGAAAGCCTGACAGAAAATGAGAATGTCGAACAGATTTTGGCTTTTATAACCTGTAGTCTTAAACTTTTGTTCAGCTGATAAACAGCCTTTTTCAGTTTAATTGTTGTTTTCAATAAATAACTTTTTTAAAGTGCTTTTAGTCAAACTCCCCCATCTTGCTTTTGTATATTGTAGTTCTACTTAAAACCTTATTAAGATCCAAATGTGCATAATTCTAGCAAGTTTTCAACTGATCTAAGGATTTTAAACAGGACTGTATATATATATATATATATATATCCTCCTTGAACTCATTGTTAAGTTTTTCCTTTAAAAAAAGAGCCATCATTTATGTTGGTTTCTGTCAGTTATACAGTCAAGAACAAATTAAATATTTAAAAAGTGTTAAATTAAAGTCATCACAAGCAGCGCTTCTTAACTTTGAGTTGGTATTTCTGAAACTGTGAGTAAGTTGAGCTAGAATTAGTTGGTTTAAAGCCTCAAGGTACCCATCTTCATATTTTGGACTGCATTTCAGTGAGCATCTGTTACCATTAAGCTCACAGATTTAATGAAAGTTAACCATTAAGCACCACAGCATCACTGTGGATCAATTCTGGCTTAATGCCAAATAAAAAGGACATCCAATAAAATGGAAAAAAAACTATTAAGTGGCAATTTTCTATTATTTTTATTTATTATTTTTATTAATCATCAACAAAAAAGTCATGGTGATGGCACACATTTCAGCAGTGGCATTTGAAAAATTAAACGCTAGAAAAATGTCTTTGCTAACGCTGACACCATCTGTGAGAGGATTTAGTTTGGTTTATTGGACATATTGCAATCCAGTTTTAATCATATAAAAAATACAAACAGTTTCAGAGACTGAAGAATAAACTACTGGCCCCATTCCAGTAGTGCCCCACCGATCTTCGTCAACACATGCTTCTCGTTGTGGAAGGTTTACTTGTGATTGGACAAAAGGACAGTTTACTCAGTTATTCACTGAACAAAAACCAATATAATGATTCAAAAGCAAATTAATCCAACTGTGAAGCTACTCGTTCAGTTATTTTTTAACTCCAGCCTTCATCTGTAAATGATCTACAAACACAAAGTAGCAGAAGAAGTCGTGTGTCACATTAAGTCAGCGGAAGGCTCTGAACACTGACATTTTCTCTCTATCCAGTTTTTCTCCCAAGGTGACGTCCCCGAGTAGGCAGATGAGACGAAAAAAATAAAGCCCCCGTTTTCCTGCTGCTCGCCCGTGGGGGCTCCAAAGCTGCCTGCATGCCAGTACCGTTATCTGCTGCTTATTATTTGGCTGAATGAGCTGGAGCGAGGCTCACGGGCTTGCATCTGACATAATGACTGATTACAGTCTTGCGGCTCCCCTCTAAGAAATCCCTCCGTTGCCACCATTGCACCACGGCAGCACAGCATCACGGGCTACATTGCTGTATGAGTGAGTGCAGTAGAGGGAAGGGGGCAGTTGGTGGTCTTTTCAAGTGACAGCATAACTACCACACTGTTCTCAAGCCATCATGAGTGACGGAAGCCCTGGAGAGCACCTGGGTCATCAACTAACTTGTTGTCAGGTGCCTTGTTAACAAGGATGTCTTGAACAGGAATAGCTGCATACTGCAAGAAATGTGGATAAACAATGATCTCTGAGGAGCATTTTTGCCTCTTCATGCCAAAGAAATGTAATACATACTAATGCAAACAGACATTAATCCTATTAAGAGTAATGTGTCAAACACAAGGCATCTGGAAAGCACAACCTTTTCGAACACATCGGGCATTCTTACTTGTGAAATGTCGTACTCAGATCCAGGCAAGCACTGCACACAGCTACTGTTTCCAAACAGAACATGTCAGCACTTTTAAACACCAGCTTTCAAGCAGTCAATTAAGTTCAAGGTGAAACAAAAATGTGTTGTCGTTTAAATGGTTTTGCTCCATTGGGGCAGTGCATCAATTCAGTCATCTCCATTCCAGTGGTGACAAGGGGGAGAAGTTTAAATATGCAAGGATCTAGATCTGTCATCACTATACCAAAGTGAAATGAAGCCGGTGCACACATTTAAAGTGGACTTCTCTCGTGGGTAGATGCTTTAAAAAAAGAAAAAAACAGCAACAAAAGGAGGCTAATCTCTAGGTGGCTGCTGGCTGAGGCAGGTTGTCCCGCCAGATCCCATCCTACACTCCTAAATCCAATCCTATACCATCGATTGTGAAAATCAATTTGGTGTAAGTCACATGTACAGACAGAGATGCTAAAATGCTGCAATACACTATGGAGTCGCAGCTTCAGATGAACTCAACAAAGCACCCTGGCTCAGTGTGATGCAAATATGCTCCGTTTTAATCACCAAAAAGAGAAGAGGAACATTACACGTTGCAGCATTAACTCCTTTATCGCCGAGTTACGAACCTGTGTAAAAACAGTCAGTATTGACCTTCTGTCCTGTTGAATCTGTATCAAGCATGAGCGTGGAATATTTTAATTTAAATATAATTGACAGGATATTGAAATGTCCATTACTCACGACTATACCCAAAAATACAAGCTCCTCTGAACTGAAAGGTTGAAAAAAAACACATGCTTGAGTATCATCTATGCCGTTAAACTCTGTTATTTTCCTCATAATTCATCCATCCATCCATCCATTTTCTACCGCTTGTTCCCAGAGCGGGGTCGCGGGGGGGGCTGGAGCCTATCCCAGCTGTCAACGGGCGAAAGGCGGGGTACACCCTGGACAGGTCGCCAGTCCATCCAGGCCTCATAATTCAACAGAGAAAAATTTAATGGAAAATTGAACATGAGCTGCTCATGCCATACTCACCATTTTAAATTATGTTCCCAGTTTGAAAGACAAAATCATTGAATAAAGGTGTAAGAAGAAAAAAGCCAGGCAGGACAGCTACATCAAGTGTTGCCAACTCGTTTAAAGAAATTTGATATTTCTCCAACCAATCATTTACAAAGTAGTGCACTTTTTAATCCATAGTATGTCTGTTAAGTTATTTTGTGTGTATGTGCACCAGATTTTTGAAGTTACAGCAGCCAGTGAACAACAAAGTTATCTTCATTTCTCTTTGCAGGCCAATTAGTGTTTAAATCAGGAGGTCCCATTGGTTTAGGGAGGTGTAAATACTAAGTGCCATTTCATTTGTATGCAGCTGCAGGTGCACCTCCTTATTATGCATTCAAGCCAAAACCTACCTCCCAAACAGGCAATAAATTAACTTCTTTTAGAGCTTTGCCTCAGAGAAGCATTGCATCTTTGTTTAAATTCTCTTCACTCGCCTGAAGTTCTCGAGGTAGGGAAAAAAAGCTTTCAGAACAAATGAAAACTCTGAATATTGCAGCACAAAAAATGTGTGTCATACAGTAAAATGGACACAGACAAATGTATCAGATTTTACAACGTAGTAAAGAATTTGATGTACTGCGGTTCCGTCAAACTGTGTCAGTTTGATAGCTTTTGGATGCCTTTTAAGAGCACCAACAGGGTCGTAAGAGTGGCTTGGCTTGCTATAAATGCTAAGTTGACATTTTTGGGTCCATATCTGAACTTCAGTTGAGAAGGTGTTCTTTATTTTGCTTACTGACATGTATATTCCTCCAAATAGGTTATCCAGGAAGGATCTGGGTTGCAGTACAACAAAAATGCTTATATATAATACAAAAACAATCAATATAGAATTACTGTTCTGAAGTTTCTAAGTCAGAGTAAACAGACCAGGTCATTATACTCCATCCTGATCCTTTTAACACCCCAATTGCATTCCACAATTACACCTCTACCTGCTATTTTATGCTTTGCACTCACACAGTCTCTTGCAAAGATTGTGCTAAAATGTAGCCGCTAGTGTTTTCACCCTCTGCAGACATGCTAAGTGTCAAAGAAATGAAGGGTGGGATGGTTTGCAGATGATTAAAAATGCATTCACAAATAAGATTTGTTTTTTCCATCAATGGCACCAGTAATGATAATATACTTCAGCTAACTGAAAGCATAACTGAATGGGGAAGCCACCATCATTACAATACAATTTATGTGTTACTCAGTTCAGCGAAAGCATGGCAATGAAGCGCAGGTCATGGACAATAAATGAATCAGAAACTCTTCACCGCTCTCTTGATCGTTTCAGGTGCTTTTTAATTTGCAAAAATTGGTTTCTCCTTGCTGAAGAATTGTAGGAAAAGTTTATTATTGTGGTGTCTCTGAAGGTTGCGCCTACCACAAAAATTGCAGACAATATTTCTGGAACGCTACAGGAAGTCTTTTGGTTCCTTTTTTTAAAACCTTGTAATCTGCCAGGAAGGCCACTCTAACAGAGTTTTGCTTGTAAATAAATGTCTGAAGTGGAAGAAATTTAAATATAATTGCAAAAGTACAAAAAAGACTAACCTGTCTTCCCTTTTTCAGTGTTTCTAACCTTTGAACATGCTAGCTAGAACAGGCAGGCTAAATATTTTTATAGGACTATCAAATAGAAGCTAAGTTAGCACAATTAAACACTAAATTAATTTGTTACAATCAACTCAATTAAAAATGTATTTCATACTTATTTTACACAGGAAGCTAAGTGGCCCCGGTAGCGTACAGCCTAACGTTAGCTAAAGCTATGCAGCTAAAGCTATTGAAACAAAACCTCAAAACCTAAAGACACATTTGGTCAACAACACTATCTAATATTTTTAACATCAAGGCATAACAGTTAAAGTGAGTCAAACAGAACCAGAAACGTTGTGTGATCTGGGACTTGTAGCGTTTGCCGCTGTGTTATTCACTAGAAGTCTACGCAACAGATCCAGAATGTTTTTTTGCCCAATGCAGCAATACTCGGCAGGAATTATTAAGGGGATACATGCGGGGTGAAAGGGGGGAAAAAATGCCAGCTTTACTCCGTGAGAGATGAACAGACCGCATTGATTTTTCTCACTTTTCCACAGAAAGATGGAATAGTCCCACACCCTGTTTTTCCATCCTCTGACATTAGCGCAGAATATTCTTTATACGCATGTCAGAGTGTTTTTGTGCTGACTATCTCATACATCATTCCAAGACCTCTTTTTATCTTCCAGGACTGTGATCAACAAACAAAATCAAACACTTTGTGAATAAAAACCCAAACTGTGCTGTATGTAATAAGACATGCCAAAATTCTTTCCTGCTAAATGGCTAAATAACTAAATCTGTTACAATGACTGCTGACCTTTATGCAAAAATATTCTTCCAAACTTTAGTGTTAAAATATAGAAACAAATGTTTGCTTCTTTTCATCACCAGCTAAAGTCTCGTTTGAAACTTTAACCTCATTTCCCGCAGTTTACCGTTTAGGGGGTTGTGAAAGCGTGTCAAAACCTTTGTGTTTTAGGTTTTTATGAGACAGGACAGCTAAAGTGTAGAAAGGAGTGGACCCCGAGGACCTTTCCTTGGCAATACACCTTTTTTTCCTCCCTTTATCATCTTCTTCTTCCTCTTAGCTTTTCTTCTCTTCTTGTGTGACATTCCTGCCCGAGAAAGGACCCCAGCTGAGTGACCTGCCTCACTCCTAACAGCATGATATCTCCACTCTTTGAAAGACCGGGGGCCTCAGGTTAGTAGGTGAGATTTAGCCTACAGGAATGTGAATACAGTACAGCAGGTGACCTGCCTTATCTTTCCAGCACAGCCTTGTGAATTGTTTTAAATTCCAAACATTAGACAATATAAACTGTCAACTGAACCACATTAAAACTGGAATGCTTTAGCAATCCTGTCAACTTGGTTACTCTCAAGTTAGAGCTGGCCATCATTTACGGCTCACAGGGACAAGATCAGCCAACAATATAAACCGTCATCTCCCCTCTGAAGATGTTTGTGCAATGTTACCATGTCAGCATCCAGCCGCAGGGATAAACAAGCATTCAACTGCAAAATACAGTTTATAATCCATCCTTCTTTGCTGTTGTGCTTCTATTTTCTTTTTTTTTCCTCCAAGCATCCCAGGCTTAAAATAAAGAATAGTCTTGTAAGGTTCAGTGAGATTTGACAGGAAGGTGTTCAAGTAACATCAGAGAAAGTTAGATGTAGAATGAACGCTGAAAACTACAGCCCGTTTAAAGAGTCAAGTCCAAATGAAGTTCTGCAACCAAAAATCATCTTTCTTATTGGTTATTCAGCAAATAAATTATAAGAAATCATAGGTGGCAAAACTCTCAAGGTTCTTAATAGTCCAAATACCTCTCCAAATCATTTCCATGATAGTCAATATCTAAAAAACACCTACCTATTAGCCGCCAATACTTGATTAAACAAAATATTATTACAAAAAACCTTCACTTGATGTGGATAGAAATTGTGTAATATGCTGTTGTGCTACGATATGAACTGCTATAGTCATGTGAAAGAGGCTCCGAGTGGTAACCATGGAGATAGACTATTTCGATTTTAGTGTTGAGATGTTTTGTTATCTCTTTGTTGTAGCTTAAGTTGTATTTATTTTATCAATAAATCCATACGTCAGTGCTGCTGATAAAGCGCAACGTGAACATGCGGCACATGACCTTGTGCATCATGCTGAATTATTTAGGTAAAAACTAACAAGTATTGTGATACTCTAATTCTGCTCCTCTGTTTAAGGTTGTGGAGGCGTTATTACCTTTATTAACGAAAGGTTACTTACAGAAATCATCCATTGCCATTACTGTCTTACTGATCAGTTTAAAACTGTAACTGTATTTGTGCTAGATGTTTTAAAACATAGACATAGGCAGACAGGAAGCATGCATGTGTAACTGATGGGTCATTTTAGCAACGTTACTCTCTTAGGAATGATTTTCCAGATTGATTCACCGGGAAAAGCTCTTACTGTACATAACACGAGCCATAAAACTTTAGCCTAAACATAAGCTAATGAGGAACATTTGAGAGGCCCCGTCTCTGTTCATCAGACTGATGTGTTTCTGACATGCATCTGTGTCCAAAAATACAAAAGTCAAATCAAATCAACTGAGCTACCGACGGACAGAAATGTTCTTGCTGAGAAACCCGATATCAGATTGAAACGGAGAAAAAGCACTATAGTGAAGACCCAACAAAGATAAAACATGCTTTCCACAGAGGGCAACAAATTAACCTACATTTCTGTAATGTAGAAAGCAAAAACAAGTTGTTTTTTTTTTCCTGGTACAAAGTGTTGGAATAAAATGAATCCCAGTACAAAGAAAAGAATGCCTAATTATGCCTCTCAGATGGCCTCAGAGTCAGTTAAAATGTGGGAGTTTTTTTTTTTTTCTATTTTCCTTTCAATGCTGAGGAGTTCTGATCCTTTCTAAATAAAAAAGGAGAAGATTTGGCAAAGGATGAAAGAAAACTATGTTTAAAGTTCAAACAGACATAAACTAGATAAAAAAAACAGAAATAAAGCATCAGTCTTTTTATACAGTAGCATGAGTACAGTATGCTCCTACAATACAAAAGAACATATTAAAACAGCAGCTTCTGGAAAGGCGAGAGAACAATTCATTTATCTCCATACAGCTCAATCCCATCAGGTATCACACCAGATGCTGTTAGATTAAATACATCCTAGATTATACTCCAGAAGGAGCAGCACTTAGCTGGAGCAACATGGACGAGATGCACTAAAAACAAAGTGCAGGTTGACATAACAGTTTAGTCAGAAAGCATCAAATCTCCCACTGACTTTCCCCTGGAGGGAGAACTGAGGGTTTTAACTGCTGGTAGATGCAAACTGTGTGTAGCCTACTTTGTTTACTGTGTGTGAAAGTGTGTCTGTGTGTGTGAATCTGCTTCAGGGTAATTCCACCAATGCAGATTATATGACAGATGGTGCTGCAGTCCATCAGACATCCATCCAGACATGATGAATATAATTGTCAGATAAGGATACAACCAACAACTGTGCCAATGATACGCTGCAAAGAAGGAAGCAAATCATTACAAATCTGACCCAGAAGTCAAATCATAGCCAAAATAGCCGACATGACAGGCCGCCTCACCTCCACAGCGTGGCAGCTTTAACGACATTCAGGATGAAATCCAAAAAGGGATATTCAAAGTGATGAGGAGGAAATGATGGGCATCCGTTTGCAGCCATGAGAAAACTTCAGATCTGATTCAAAGTAATAGGCTTAGTTACCTTTCCAGCTTTGATACTGATGTTAAAAGGCAGCGTGCGCCTTCACATCAAAGCATTTGGTACAGTGGCCCCTTAAGCTTGCACTCCCTCTCAGACCCTGGGCAGCATGTCTTCCTCAGCATTAGGGGGATCCATTCACCATTCTCTCTTTTCTGCGTTCATGAAATAATTATAGCTGTTGTGCAGTATTTATGATGTGTGTGTGTCTGTGTGTGGGAGGTGTTTTGTTTTTGGACATCCTGCAAAAAGCCAGGAGTGGCACTTTGCAGGAGTATAAACAAGGCAACAGTGATGGTGAAAGAAATGGAAAGATTCTGCGTGGTTTTATTCTTAAGACATTCACTGGGAAACTGCATCCATCACTCTGCACACAGGCCTGCGCGAGACTAGTTTCTTAAGGCTCCTTTTTAAAGAAACACAATCCTAATAGCTGCATCCCATTTTTTGAGCTAAATCTAACATAAATTGGTCGCTGCATTGCTGCTTTCTTCAAAAACTTCCCCGGTTAAGTGTTCATCCAACATGCAACTTTCTTCAAAACCCTTTTTTTAACCAGTTCATTCTGACAAAGGAGTGTTTAGGCATCTTGGATTCATCACATCCAATCTCATAATACAGATTCAAGTTTACAAAAAAAAATAGACATTTTTATATTGGCTATTAATATGATCTAGGATGATTCCACCTGAGCGCGTTAAAGTGATTAAGAGAGGAGCGCGCACCAGGATTGGCGTTACTGAGCGCACCTTCGTTGCTGCAGCCTCTCATTCAGCAGCTTTATTATCCCCCTGAGCTGAATCTGCAGATAAAATCGGGGATATGCGCGCGAGCTGACGGTCATATGCGTTATGTAGAAGAACGTCACACTTACCGCGTATTTGGAAATGCCTGGTGAATACGAGGGCGCACTGCAGCTGCACGTCCTTAGATTCAAAGTGAGCGTTAATTTGTCTCCAAACTGTCTCTCAGACGTTGCGTACCGTCCTCTCGCGCTCTGTGTGTTTAATACGGGGGTCGAGGAGACGGCACAACGAATCCAAAGTGTTGTCTTCAGTTGTTCCGGTGAAAAATTCTCAGGGGGGTGGAAAAAAAAAAAAAGATATCGCCTCTTTTCTGCTCTGGCGGCTCCACAATCCGAGTCCCGGTGATGTATGGGGGGGTTAAAACAGGAGCTTCCTGGTGTTGTATCCACGGTTCTGTCCCTTATATCCTTTTAAAAGCCACAAGGCGTCCTCCTGTGCGTGGGGGGGGGATACATCACGTCCCGCAAAGCTGAATAGCCAAGCGCCAGCAGCACCTCGCCACTCACGCTCACCAAAAAGAAAATAGTATCCTAAATTCTTTTTTAAAAAAGAAAAATAACAGGGTGAAGGGTGTTTTTTTTTCCTTTTTCGTTTTGAAAGAAAAGGTGGTAGAGGCTTAGTAGTTTGGGTCCAAAAAACTGCAGCTTTCAGAGTGACTATGACAAACCAATTGTGCGCACTGGCGGGGAGTAATTCAGGGTTTGGAGAGCCACGGAAAGGTGAGGAGGAAACTCTGGTGTAAACTGCCGCTCTCCCTGAATACTCGGGCTCCACCTAGCAGCAAACACTAGATAACATTCCGCAAAGCAAAGCCTCTCTACCTACAGTATATATCTTTGCCTGGGGCTGGCCAGGAGAAGCGTGTTATAATACATTCTGTGAGCGTCTGTGACTGCAATATTTAGGTGAAGTTCTCTGCCTTTCTCTCAAAAGAGTCGGTGTCCATGGACAATAAGACTAGTTGAAGAACTGTCAGGTTCAGTCAAGTCAATGCGTACTAAAGATCTTAGTTCTGTCAAGTCAGATAAAGTAGAATTCTCAATTAAGCAGAAAAAATTCTACAGGATCATTTCTTTCAAAAGCTTTCTTGTTCATTATGGGTAAACTTTTTATGTGTTCCTAAGACTTTCTATCTAAAATACATTTTTATGGGAAAACATTAGGAATTAGGGTTGCAAAATTACAAAACTGAATCAGAGCATGGGCAGTTTTAGGGTTCAAGAAGAGAGCGGTGAGGGTGAGACCTCTATAATATGAACTCATCTGATGACCTTTGAATTCTGCACCAGCTGCACCTCATCTCCAGCTGGAGCCTCTCAATCACCCCCATAGCCTATTAATCACTTTAATAATCCTACTTACAATCAATACGTAATCATCCAATCACTCATTCTGTGCTGCACTAATGAGGCCACACACACTCGAGAGATGGCAAAGCATGTCTTTGCACTTGTTTCCAGTCTTGGGAAATGTCTTGAACTCCTGCACGTAGCAATGAAAAATAACCTGATGCCTGTATTTAAAAAGATGAGGCGTTATTATCTCTCTCTGGCACCGCTTTCCACGCCACACCCAATAAATTGATTTTTCCAGGTAGAACGTCGACCAAACCTGCCTGCCATTACACTTGCATAAAACCAGGTTGGGATGGACTTCCATAGCGCCACACAAACAAGAACTTCCAAATACTGGTCAGTTCATTAGCAGTAACAATAAAACCACTCTATCTGAGGAGAAGCTTCCAACAGAATAATATAAGTCAGTCAAATCAGTTCCTCTTTAACTTCTGAATAACTAAATCATTCACGTGACAGGAAATAATTCTATATAAAGCAGGGGTCACATGATTACTTGTACATGCAAAGGTTCTCTTGTTGAGAATACCGCTGAGAATACCATCAGAAGTCAGCAGATCCACTCAGGTCTGCTGGATGAAGCTTTAAGAGCATCTGTGTGCTTGATGTTTTGGTTTTCCAGCTTGCATTATTACCATTACAGTTTATCTTTGCAGCTTTCACCTTTGTTTTCAGGTAAAACATCCACAAAAGTCATTTAAACCTGCTATTAATTCCTCATCTGGTATGAAATAAAAGGGAGATCAAGTCATTTGGGTGCCATATAGTGATGATTCAACTTAGCTCAATTAGACAATACTTGATGATAATATTGTGGGTTTTTTTTTTTTGCTTGTTCATTAACCTCTCTAATGGATAAAACCACTACACCAATAAAAAAAATCTACTACTAACTACTCCAAGAAGATATACACTCATGGGTTTTTTGCTCTATCCAGTGTTCAAGATTTTTTTCTGCAAGATTAGCTGCTAGCTGGCTTGTTTGTTTCGTGTAGGGTTCAAAGACCAACATATCAAACAACACCTTTCCCGTGGCTTGTTTAACATCATGACCACTCAGAGAAAATGGGACTTTTGTGAAGGAGAAAAAGAATTCAGACAGGGAGTTACAAGACTCTGATTTCCGATACTGATATCAATATGTTCTGATCCACCCCAGACAAATAGAAGGGAAGCTAAATAATTTTAGGTAAATAAGATATATCCTCCACTTTGCAGCAAATTTCATGTAGACAATGAAAAATCTCTAAAACATGTGAATCAGTCCATATAATACCTTTTCTTTCCATATCATTCCTCTGTTGGTCATGAACTTTTTTTATATTCTAAATATAAATGTTTGGATAATTGAACACTGCCTGTTCTGACATCTATTGTCCGCATGTTCCCCAATTCATCAATGAAAAAAAACAACAATGATGAGTTCAGAGGGGTGCACCAAAAATGGAACTATTTTCAGCTGATCTTGCTCTGAGTAATGTGGTAGATTTCATGAATGATGGACTTGGAATATGTAGGAATTAAGATATCTACATAAGATACAAGTTGGTGCTATCTGTGCTAACTGATTACAGCAGGTGGATCTGAGAATAGTATGACAGGCCTCATGACATTGTGTAATCACTAGTCACTTGATGTGCCATGTAAGGTTAATGTAAAAGGATGCTGGGGGTGTCCAAAATAGAGCAACTCTCATTGGATGAGAAACACTATAAAGGGAAAAGTCTCCTATTGCACGAGGCCTTTCCCTCTATTTCCCTGTCTGACCATTGTACCATTAAATACTCATGCTGCCATGTCATCTGCGACCGACTCTGCAATATTCTTCCCACAACAGTAATAGATTAGTCTTCATTGCAATACTTACATCACAGATAACACACACTTCAATTCAAACCCTTAAACCAAACTAAGCACTGAATTGTGTGCTAGATGTTTAAATCAGAATGCATGTAACGATTACCCTTCCAGTGGAAGAAATGGAGAATAAAGTACGGACAAACTGTTACACAATAAGCTAAAATCATCTTGTCATCTTTGTTTATCTTTGCATTTGAGCTTAAGCACTCCACAAGCTCTGTTATTACATTTTAATAGGTAATATATGCGTGGGGGTGGGTTTTTCAGGTGTTTTGTGGGCTTGCTCATTTCAATTCACTAACACAAACATTTTAGTTCTTTGACAAAGGGCATAATTATGTGCAGCATGCTAATGCTAAATATCCAGCTGCTGACATATTTACTAAATCCAGCGAGTTAAGCACCTGAGACACTGTGGTAATTGAACACCACAGTGTGATGCATGGCACTATAAAACCTCTGTACAGCTACTCACCATGCTGTTGTAAGAAACTCCTGCCAAATATAAAGCTGTTCTGGAAAATTAGGGCTTATGGGGACAGTTGTTGTGCAAAATGAATCCAATAATGTAGAACCCATTTTCCCTGTTTATTCATGCTAGCAAGCAGAGGAATTATCATTTCCTCTGTGCTGACACTTACATATGCAAGAGTGCTGAGACAGATCAACATCCTCAAATGTTTGTGGGGGGACTATTGTGGAGAGGGGGGACAAAATCAATATTTGTGATGGTAGAACTAATAGTATGATAATTAGAAAAGGCTGAGCACAAGTTTGTCACAGGTGCAATGACCTGTATTACTCTTTGCTTATACATACCCCCAACTGTAAAAGGCAAAGTGTGGCATTTGCTAGTGCCTTCCATCACGTGAGATTTTTTTAAATCTGATGCTTGATCACAATGTTTGCTCATGTCTCACTAATAGTTCTATAATTAGTTTGTTATTTCTGAGATGTGCTGAACATTGGTGCGGTGGTTAACACTGCAGCCTCACAGCGTGGAGGTTGCTGGGTTGAGCCTCGGCTCAGGCTGTGTGTTAGAGGTTGTATTGTGGAGGAAGATGGTTGGACCCAAGCAGGATGACGGCAGATGAGGTGAAGTGATAAGTTTTAATTCCAAAGTGAAACGCAATCCAGAGAATCATAACATTAACTATTCACCAAGCTTACAAACAATGAACCATGACCAAGAACTAAAACCAGGGGTATAAATACACACCCAGACAAAACACACACAGGTGGAGTGAATGAACATAATGAACCCAGGTGAAACCAATGAACTTGAATACCATAAAGCTAACCAAAACATAACGGACAAGACAGGAAGTAAATCAAAATAAAACAGGAAACAAGAACACACCTTGACAGAACATACAACATGACACTGTGGCCTTATCTGTGTGGAGTTTGCATGTTCTCCCTGTGTTAGCGTGAGTTCTCTTCAGGTACTCTGGGCTTCCGCCCATCTTCCAAAGACATGCCTGATAGATTAATTGGTCACTATAAATTGTCCGCAGGGGTGATTGTGAGTGGTTGTTTTTCTCTCTGTGTTGGCCCTGTGACCTGTCCAGGGTGTACCCTACCTCTCGCCTGCTAATAGGGATGGGATAGTAGGATAGTCTGTAACAGTTGGTATATCAGCAGCACATTATTCAGCAAAAAAAGCACGTACAAGTGCACAACCTCCTGAAGAGGTTGTATCTGTCATAAGTTGGACTCTTTGTGTTTTTCCTGTTTTACTTTGTAGTTTCTTCGTCATGTTGTTGTGTTCAGCTTTATTCCTAGTAATTAGTTCCTGTGTATTTATACCTCCTTTTATGTGCTGGTTACTGGTGCTTTGAGTTTGTTTAGTTTAAGGTTCTACATTAAAGACATTTTCCTGTATTCCTGCTGCCTCCAGCCTCCTGTCTGCCTGCATTTGCGTCCACACTTCCATATCACTTCTCAAACACATAACAGTATGATTATTTCTATTTTTTTTAGCAAAATAGGAAGCATGCAGCTGGCTTTAATTAGAACCGAACTAAACTAAAGTTTAAATTCTAACCAATCAAATTAGCTACATTCAGACATTATTAAATGATAAAAAAGTAACTTTCCTTCCCCCACTTTTCTATATAGCTTCAAATCCTGCACACAACTACCCACAATACAGTCAGTGGGCATCAGAAAAGCAGCCTACATCTAAGATTACATCACCAGGAATGAACTTTAAGCAACACCTACATGACCTAGCTTACATTTAGAAATGTGATGGTGCAGATCACTTTTCATTTGCAAGACATTTTTAAAAAGTAATATAGTTTTCAACATAAAAAATACTATAGATTTAATGGAAGGACAATTAAAGTGTATACAATCAACAAATCTTGTAAAATAATGATAAAGTGAAAAGATTACGATGGCCAAAACTGCACATTCACAAGTTACTGACCAGCACACTGGTCATAACAGTGTGTGTGTGTGTGTGTGTGTGTGTGTGTTACTTTGGTTGGATATCCATGTGGGCTGTTTTTTTAAACATCTTAATAGAAAAATTTCCCCTTTATGACATGGTATAAAATACATAAAATAACGTGCCCTAACAGAAACAGGCATCCCCATACTGACTCCAATTTGCAGATCAATTTGTAAAAGCGCAGAATTATTTTGACATGAGTTTAAAAAATGGATGTACTGTAATTAAAAGCCAATATCGATTTCTCTGTCTTGTGTATTTAATGAGCATTAGCAAGTTTGTGCCAACAATAATTGTATATGGGGGTGAGATTAGATATATAGATATATGCACACTCCTCCCACTATGTAGGCAAAATTTGTGAGTGTGTGTGGGTAGGTGGAAAATACCACAGAAGATCACATTGATTTCTGCCAAACAAAAATATCCAACACATTCTGCTCAAGTATTAGAATTTCTGTTTGCATATATGTGCAAGTGTCAACTACATCCAAATACCACAACAAGAGGTGTCCTATTAATAATCAGATAAACTTAGAGAATATCCATGAGTTTCTAGAGATATGGATTTGACCTTTGCAATGTGTAAACCCCCACATTACTTGAGGGAGAAAAAGAAGAAGAAATCAGAAACACACAGTGAACACAGTGGTTTATATACAGGCGCCACAAAGGGAAAGACTGAAGCTTTGTGCTAAAAAGAAAAATAACCCAGTGGTTCACAACACTGCTAGCTGCACATGTATTTTTTGCCCAATGTGCAAAATTTGCACCCTTATTAGAAAGTTTGTCTTTAACTGTGCCAGTGCTGCTCTTCATGTTACTTAAAAGAGCAGAGAAGAGATAAAAAATACCCAGAAATTCAAGTCACAAAAACAGACTCATGCAACTCCTTCCTTAACTTTTTCTGCATTATCTTTGGTTGAATGAGATTTTTCTTTGAAAAAAAGAGAACACTGGGAAATGAAAGTTACTCGGCCAACCACCTGACTGTTACTGGCATGATATACTGGGTGCTATTTTAACCATACAAACAAAAGAGCCAAAACCTGATGTGTGGTGATCATACTTCAGTGAAACTGTTGTAATTAAACATATCAGTTTACTTTAAGTATGACATTTTGCTATTTTCCATAATCTTGTGACCAATCATGATCAATTACACTGTGTTATTTTCCTTTAAACATACTGCTACAGGAAGAAAATGCAGTAACTTTTGGGTTACAAACACAAAACAAATCAGCAGCTTTTAACAACAGTTTTCTGTTAAACCGTTAAAATAACTCTCCTTTTAGATATTCTTGCAATAAAAATCCAATAATTCTATCAAAGCAGCATGAACATTGTTTGTACTTACTCATTAAAAGGTAACAAGTCTGCAGGATAAATGTCAAAGCTGTGTGAAGCTGCTTTCCTTCTGAACACAAATGGGCCTTTTCGACAGAGCTCTACTCTAAGCGCCTGACGCGGTACTACCCAGATTAAGGCCTTATCCATAGGCATT
>JBAMHV010000005.1:7767643-7783434 GCA_037177535.1 Pseudomugil gertrudae | reverse complement strand
GAAAAGCAATCAGACAAAGTAGAGTACTCCCGATCCAGTAGAGTTGTAGAGAGTAGAGCTCTGTCGAAAGAGGCCTAAAGAGAACAATATCTGATCAATTTCCAGCCATCAGGTGAACAGACAGAACGCAGGATGAGAATCTCAGCACTTCTACACTGACGAATGAAATAAATCTCCCCAAAATGCACAATAACTTCCATCAATATGCATTTAGTGTCACTTTATCTAGACCCATGTATTCTTAGCTGGATGGATTTGTCAAAGCTGATTTGTCTAAATTTCCTTGCTTGGAAATTAGCTTGCAACCAAGCATTTCACTATTTCACCACAAGCAGTGCTTTTGTAAATAGTTTCTCTGCTTCATAAAAAGCAACACTGACTGTGACTTCAGCTACTGAAAGATTGTTTAGTTCAGGTTTCTCAAACTTGAGTCCACGAGGGCAGAAATCCTGCATTGTTTCCCTGGTCCAACACACCTGAGATAAATAAATAAATAAATGGGTCATTGGGGAGAGACAAGAAGCTTTCTGATCGGTTTGATTTGATGCAAGTGTGTGAGACCAGCAAAACAACAAACCCCCACTTTTTCCCTGAAGACTCTTGAACAAGATCAAACCAAGTGGAAAGCTCATGTATTATTTTTTTTAGGCGATTTGTTATCAGTTCAGTGAAGTATGAATGTTTCTGTGGCTACTTCGTTGCTCTCAAGAAACTGGTTTCCAACTCTGGGCCTAATGGCCGATGTCCTGCAGGTTTTAGATGGCCTCCAGCTCCAGCACACATGAGAACAAGCTATCGGCAATAACTGTTTTGTCAGAGTCAGGTGTTTCGGAGCAGCTAAAACAATTGCAGATACCTGCTTGAGGTTGTTTTTCATGTAGTTGTGATCAGGCCGAAGACTTAGGCTGCACAAACCCAGTGGGTGGTGTCATCTCATTTCTTATGCTGCATGTGGTCTATGCTGGCAACACACACAGTATTCATCTATTTAGTGACATGTGTAAAGAATGCACAGCCTTTATTCCAGAGCAGAGTGGACTTACCCTTTAACACATGTGAGTGTAACTGTTGAATCAACCAAGAAGGGCACAAGTTGAGCTGACAAATGAAAAACCTGTTAACTGCAGCTTTTCACAAGGTGATTTCTGTTTCCCTGGGAAAAATTTATCAGAGCTCTGAGTTCTGAAATATCCTCTTTTAAAAACTAAATCTGTTTTCTTTCTCTATTGCTCTCTTACTTGAAAAGACAAACCCTAACATTGACTAGCATTCTTCTGTCTGAGCTGAAGACAAAAGCTGAGCTTGGAGGGAAATGTATTGAATGCAATGATTTGCAAGCCTCTTAAAACAATATTCTATTCACATAGAAATCACTGCCCAGGCTCAACAACACTTCCAAGTTGTGCGAAGAAGAAGAAGCTATATGAGGACATTAGCCTGAATGGTGCCCTTATCTTTGGGTCATTGTTGCATTGTTGCAGGCTTGCATGTCTGATGGAAGGGAGCTGCCTTAGTGCTATAGAAATGGCAACGTGCACGTCTGGAAACATTTATTGTATAAAGAGTATACCTTGGGTTTAAAGCAGATAAACGCTTCCTTTTTGGAGAGAGGTGTATTTCCACAAGACACCACACATCAGCCAAATATTTGGTGCATAAAGTGAACAAAAGGGCAAAGAATTCTCTACACTATCCTATATCAGATAAGAAAAGGGTGATGTTCCTCTCTCAAAGCTCCAGTTACTGGTTTCCTGCACAACTAAACGGTGGTGAGCATGACTGTGTCACATATTATGTTATAGATAGTCAGAAGCATCCTCCAAAGAAGCATTCTTACTCTAATAGATCTAATTATGATGCGGTCTGCTACAGTTTTCAAAGCTCGGTTGTTTTTGCAACATGGTCTAAATAAAAGGCATATAAGATGGGAATTCTTCTGCAATGCTCAAATGTTTTAAACATCATTACATACCAGTTTCCCCAGCTGGCAGCTCACTAATGAGTCTGATGTCCTTTCATTCATAAAAACAAAGTCAAAACAAAAGTGCAGGAATAAACTATCAAATGCTTTCTGAACTCTTCGTTTTCTCTTTGGAGAGTTTTCTGACACAAACAACGAAAAATGGCGAGCCACAAATGTTGTGTTTATCACAGCATTATGTACATGATATCATTCATTTGCCTCATGTTTTGTTGGTATTGAACTTTACTAAATGGAAGTCAGTCAGCAAGCAGGCAAGATTTCACAGCATTTATTTTTGGCATGACTTTCTCTCCCCGTCACGACATAGCATGGAAGTTTCCTCAACAATTAACAGCATTAGCATAGCAACTCTAGTGGGAGATAATGGTGATGTAAAACGAATATAAAGTTTCATGAAAATATCTGAAAACAATAACAAAGCAGATTAGGATCACATTTGATAGTTAATTTCAGCTTTATAATATTTTATAACATAATTTAGAATAATGTATCTGAGAGCAGCAGAGACTACAAACTCCAATTTAATTTGTACAATTAAAGCCACAAACATGGTGATTATTTTTATACATTACAAAAGCAAATCACCTCAATATATAATAAACTTGTTTATCCTCATGTAGAACAGTTTTCTTTTCTCTAACCTTGTCAATCACAGCATCAGGGTCAAGATCAATCTCAGAGGCAACAAGCTTTGACAATCTGATTGACTCTGCTTCCATTTTTTTCTTTTTTTTATTTAGTGTGTCTGGGGGAATGTGGCAAGACTTGACAGCTTAGCTTAAAGTGGATTCACTGACTGAACCTAATCAAATTTAAGAGGGCATTTACTTTATGCTCTAAAGTGCATACTGGTCTGCTCTTTTAAAGAGTAGAATACAAAGACCCAAATGGGTTAGATAAGCATTAAGTTATCTGAACATCCCATTTATCACATGAATGTCTCCATTTCTAAAAAAGAAAATGTGCTATGTAAAGGTCCGATTAGGCCGATCGTAAATGAAATGCATAAAAGACTAATTAAAATTAACAGAGGTCTTTATTTAGGTTAAACTGCAAAAACGCATATATGCATATATATATATATATATATATATATATATATATATATACACATATATATATACATACATACATTTATATAAGATATTATTTTAGATGTCATTTTGCCTGGGTTTGTAAAGGCCAGTCAGTATATTATGTTGCAGCTAAATTGAAGTAAGTGTTGCCAAACCACCTGCGGTGTCTTTCTCAATCTGATTTGTAATTTAACTTTGAGAAGAAGAAGCTGTGACTGTGTGATGCAAATATAATCTGTGCAAACTTCAATGTACCTTGAAGTCGGGAGGAGGTCCAGGTTTGGGACAATTATATTAATTAACCAAATGGAAGTGTTCCATCACAAAAAAAAGAACTAATTTTACAAAAATGAGTAGCGTACAGCTGCTCACTTCACCTGCTGTGACTCGGTGTATTCAAACGACCTTGGTTGCTACATGATGAAACCGAGAGCGACAGACACTGTGGAATATTAACTTTAAGGCCTTAATTTCAGCTGTCAGATATACTGAGGTCAGATAGTGTCGAGTCATGGGTCACCTAACTGCTCTCAGAGCTCTTTCAAGTGAAGCAAGTTGTAATTTCCTCTGAGTGTAATGTTTCAGAGACTTGAAATGACGATGGAGGCAATAAATTGTCTGTTATACCCCACCTTGCCAGGTTAGCAATCAGCGACCTATAGCAAGTCGGGGCCAAGCTGCCAACCGCCCCACACTGAAGGCAATTGACTCTAATAACATTCACTCAACGGTCAGTTACGGAGGTGTGCTCATTTGTTTTTGCTGGTTAATTTGTATTATATCTTTTATAAAGACTGAACACAGGGGGAAATAAGGAGAAATTAGGGAAATTAGAGAAAAAGTTACATTTTTGTTTTTAAAAAATGACATTTATCTGTCAAACCCATTTCATCATCTCAGCATTAGACAAAACAAAACAATAGATAATTGTGAGTCACAATTTCAGTGACAAACTTTCATATATCTAAAAAAGTGGAAGTGGAATTATATCATTCAATCTGCACATTTACAGCAGGACTAACTAACCGGTTGTTTATAACATGGTTGGACCCTGAAGACATTCAAACACAAACTCACAAACACTCCTGCCAATTATCAGGACAATATACAGTGAAACCCTTGTTTCTATATACTTGAAGGCCAACAGCTGCAATTCAAGTGTATTGACAATTTAGTGAAACTAAGAAAACATTCAATCAATTTCTTTCCAGTCCAACTCCTTTTTCTGAGACAAAAATAACATATAGATGTAAATTATTCCATAAGCCCTTAACATCTTTCGTGTATGTCAGAAATTCAAAGCCTTTGAATAAATCCTACTGGCAGATTTATTTGCAATAAATCAAAATTAGCCCTCAGACAATACCAGCTTTCACTCTTTCAGCATGATTCACTCCCTGAATTTGTGATTCTCAGGTTATTTCTTTATTACACAGCAGGATTTCGTACAGCGAGCTTTTATCAAATGAAGCATCTCATCTGAAAGTAAGTTCTTAACAGAAAATATGTAGACAAGGATTCATGGTGTGGATTTATTTTTCATTGAGGAAATAGCTGTCATTTTTAATATTAAATAATTGTGACCTTGAATAATCTCCTCACTTAATTGCAATCAAGCTATGTGAAAGTGATTGGTGCCGAGTGTATTAGCCTACTACAGACCATTCACACAGCAGGTCCAAGACTTGTTAAACACGGGTGTTGCTAATGACATTAATCACACCAGTGTGCCATTTAGGGGTGCTGGAGCCTTCATAACTGCTTTAAATTGATGACAGCATTTGACTGTGGTGCAAACATAACAGTTGTGGACACTCACTCACACTCAGACACTGCTACTTTTATTAAATGCTGTTTGGATACTGACACAATTGTTCTAATTGAACTGTTCTCCATATTGTTCACATGAAAATGGTTTGATGATAATAGGCTTAGAGAAAAGACTCAAGAGTTTCATTTGAGTGATTTTCCATTCAAATTGTGCATAAGAAATTATAACTTTTGAAGAGCTGATATGTAGCTGGCTAGTTGTGGACTGCTCCTTAATTTATTCTTTACCGGTGAATCCTGGTAAAAGCAAAACACCCAGCAGATAAAAGACTGTATTAGGAACGTAGAGATGTCAATACTCAAGGATGTCATAAAGTCTTTACAGAGCAAACTTAAATGGTTCCTCATAAAGCACGAACAATTCTGAATCCCCTATAACAGAAAAGTTTATATGAAAGGTGGACCAATTCTGGACCAGCTGCCTTTTGGAAAATGAAATAAGACCAACTTTGGAAGGCAATACGGCACATGTGTCAAGCTCCAGTCCCCGAGGGCCGGTTTTCAGCAGGTTTTGCTGTTTCCCTGCACTAACCCACCTGATGCAAATCAAATAGATCCAACAGGTTCTCAGGTACTCATGCAAATATTTGTAGCTGTTACAAGTGAAGAGTATACCTCCCTTAAAGGAGGAATTCATCAACTATCTAATCAGTCAATCCATCAATTCGTCAAGAAACAATATTTTTGCTTTGGAATAATGGATTTGAGAATTTATGACCAAGTTGGGACCTAATGCTTTCAAACAGGGATATTCAGGCAAATTTAATGTAATGACTGTGAAAGGTGAGAGCGGAGGCTTCTAAAGTTGAAATGATTCAAATTACTTTACTGAAAGAGGTGTCAAGGATGAAAATAATGAAATGATGTTTTTAAGAGGTTCCTCATACTGAATTTAGTTGAATGGAGTTAACAAATGTTTGGTCTTTGGCTTTTCTGGTTGTGATTTTTTCATCTGAATGTTAAAAAAATGATTCATCAATCCAACTCCCAATAATTATACCAGCCCCATCTGATTTTGTCTTTAACTACACAACATTTTGATCATTTTAAACAATAAATTATTTAGAAAATTAGTATATGTAAATATATCATTGTAAAAGGTAGTAAAATTGAGATTTGAACTTAATGTTACAAATTTAAAAGGACAATACTGTATGGTTCCTTTTGAATGCCTGCAATACAGGCATTAAACAAAGCTGTAGTTGCTAAGAATTTAAGTTTTTTTTGTTCCTTCAGACAGTTTGTAGCATTTGACAGAGCCAGATCTCAGAAAAGTGGCTTACTGTCACAGTAAAAGAGGAGCTATGGGGGATAAGACAGAGTTGGGAAAAGATATAAATGATGAAGGGATTTTGTCAGTATCAGCTCTCTGATAGCAGCTTGTATCTCTTCCCCTCATGTTGAAATGACTTCTTACAGTGACCCTGTTCCTTCCTGGTGTGCTCTCAGTCCTGAGATGGCACCAAAAGAGCCAACGGGAAGATCAGTGGCTTTGTGTTATCAGTCTGACCAGACTCTACCAGATATACAGCCTCAATTCTCTTCTTTCTGTACAATGAAAGGATACACAATGCCAAGGCTATCAGCATACTGATGTTTTGGAGCTACAAAATTAGATTAAACAAGTGCATTATAATTTATTTCAGAATGTATTTAATTTATTTGCTCTGAAGCAACAGCTTTTAATCGGGTTATCACTTTTGTTAGAATCAACTGCCTGGTACTAGTCTGTAATGTGTCAGATTCACATTCCATTTATTGACTTACCGGTAGTTGTTTTTGATTAAGACTGAGAAGCTAGACCATCTGTGTCTCCACTTTAAGAATTGAGATGACAATGACTCTAGCATCAGGTTAGTATGCATCCCGGATGCCTCCATGGTGAGGTGTTCCAAGCACATTCCACCATAAGGAGACTCCAGGGATAACCCAGTGTACATTGGAGAGACTAGCCTTTGGACTGTCCTGAATGCCTCATGATCTGCCTGTGTAAACTAGAAGAAGTGGCCATGGAGAGGGATGTCTGGTCTTTGGCAACTACCCCCAAGACCTGACACCAGATAGCGGAAGTGAATGAATGGATGGATGTTTCTGGTTAAAATAGCCCCAGAAAACTGTTGTACTATTTAAAAAACATTAAATCGAGCTCCTATTCATTTGCTCAGGGTTAATACAGGAAACTGTAATGCAGCATGTCTAAAAAAAGAGAAAAAAGAAAAACAAAAAAAAAAACATATTGTTCCTCATTTAAAACATTTAGATACTATTTCACCTTTATGACACTTATTGAACAAACCCCAGAGCTTTTGCTCTAGACAGTAGGCTACTGCTATCCTGGGTCACTTAGGCTGAGTGTACTCAAAAACAGTCATTTCAAGGACCAGATATAATGGTCTTGAACAAAATGTCATCATCATATTGTGTCTTTTACCATAGTTTTAGACTAATCTGTCTCTGCTGACCATTTATTGCTGCATTTCCCACTGAAGCTGATTTCCTTAAACTTATTTAACTAGTGTGACATATCTCCACCACTGTATCTATGCATTCTGTATGCAGTAAAATTGAACTTACTTTGATTTATAGAGCACTGATTCCCAACATCAAACTGAAACAAGGCACAATAGCCTAATTCATCATTAAATCCTCCTACAATAACTCCGACTAGTCAAGATGTAGGGAAAGAATGTGTGATGGTGCCCTGAAGTTTCTGTTACCTGGGCTTTAGAGAGCTTGTAAATTATGGGGTGCGGTCTTTAGAAAATGGACTTGCTTCCAACAGACAGACTATCAGCAATTTGACATGGAGGCAAAGGTGAGAACCTCAAATCGTTTGGGAAGCAATGTTCTGCTTTGGAGAGTACGCGGCTGCTGCTGCCAGACTGTAAACCACAAAAAAAAAGTGTTTAGAAAAATATCTCAAAGTCCCATTAATGTGTGTTATCCCCATACTGCACTGTAATAGTGGCTCTGGCTTTGATAGTACAGGTAATTATGGGTGATTTGTATAAAACAAGGACACATTCTTTTTAAGTGCACACACTAGACTAGATTTAATCTATAGAAAAATATGCAGGTGAGAAGACTGTTTAGCAGATTCCAAACCATTTCTCAGCAACTTGATATGTTAGAATGAGGTCAAAGTTAGTATTTATACATAAGAATAACATAAGAATGTATTTATGCCCGTTTATTCCTCTTTATTTGTCAATGGAGGGTGGTATTTCACAGTCACAAATGTTTTAACTATGCTGTTATAACACTGAATAAAAGTTCAGAAAATAGGCGGATGAATACAAAACGAAGCTGCCATAATATAGTGCACACTAGTAGCTGGTTAAGCTAGCTAGCTTGTGATTCCAGGTTGCTGCTTAACTCTAGACTGTGCAAATAGCCCAAATAGACTCAAATATGGAACACAGTGAGTAGATACACAATTTTTAGTAGTTAAGCCATTATTGAATTTATCTGTTGCTGACAAACTAGATACTGCTTTTGAGTTGGGGTTGTGACTGAAATGAATCATAATAGAGGAAAGAAGACAAATACCAAAGAGGAAGAAAGCCAAACGCGAGAGGGGGAAGGAACACAGAAGAGGGGTCCATGTGTTGGCTGCACTTTAAACCGCCGGAGGTCGCCGCTCGGGTTCACCGAACACAAACATGGCCAATAATGGCGAAGATTGACAGAACTTGCTCCTCAGTTAACACCGTGCTCAAGAAAAGATAAATGCTAACAATGACTCTGACTCAGATTTGCGAGGAGATGGCAAAATAAATAAATATGTAAATAAATGAATGAAATGTGCCTAATACCTAATACATTTTTTGTTGTGCGCCCCTAAAATTTCTCCTTGGGCTCTTAAAGATTTAAGTTAGGGGCCACTGTGCTCACAATATCTATTTAATGCCAATTGATAAGTTATTTTCTCGGTTTGCGTGGTTGAAGCTCCGAGCCAGGCTTGAATGTCTCGGGCCTAAGCTTCGGGGCAGCCAGCAAGCGGCGCTTCAGTCCCAGCTAAACTGAAAATGTCCAGAGGATCGAGTTACGCTACGCCCCATCTTTAAGCCCCACTCATTCCGCCGTTAGCCGTGGGACAACAGAGGAAACTACAGGATACTAGTACCGAGAGTCAGGACCAAACACTCATGTAAGTGTATGAATAAATGTATTTTTTTCTACGTGAGAAAACGTCACGGAACATTTCGCAATATCTACATGTAAACACATCCTAATTTCGTTTTTGTTCGCTACGTTTAGTTGTCGCCAGATAGGGAAAAAATAGAGGCGCTTGTTGTTCCCGTGGTGTTGGGAATAAGACATAATGGACGTAAATAGCTTTTATTGTTTAATTTGAAACGTAAGACATGTTCGGTGGAAAGTTGTAGCGACTATGGGTGCTCCTTCGTCCTAGAACCGTTATGTTATCCAACTTCGCTGAAGCCTGTTGCTTTCTTGCTCCATGGATGTTACGGAGGAGGAGCTGAGAAAAGCGGATTGTCCCGAGTGTCTTGGCAACTGTATTCAAAATACTAGCAAACTGCGGCTACATTTGTTTGTTTATTTGTACGCTTGTTTTATTATTAACCGCTTTGTCAATATGAAAAAGTAAACAGTACTGTGCTGTGTCGTAATGGTTAAATTATTTTATTGTGGAAGCTACGTGAAACAATAAAATGACAGCTTGTTGTTAGCTATTTGTGGTTGCTGTAAATCTCCTGCGTGACTTCAGCAACTTTAAGACATATAGCCTGCCACCTTAAAGCTAAGATGATTTGGGTTAAAGTTCAGTTTGTAACGGTGATGAGGTCTCACGTGAATCATTACAAGCTTTTAAGAGGCAATTCTTTTGAGTTTTAATGATAAAATGTAGCTATCCATGTATTAATAAACTTCACTTCTATCGACTGTGTTGTTAAGCCAAGTAGACATGACAGTGACGTCATAGCGGAGCATAACAGTAAACACATTCAATGGATATCTCTATATACCATAAAGACAAATATACCAGGATAAAAATATCTGCAGCTGTAATGAACTTAAACTCTCCAGAGTTGTGAGCCTGCAACAACAATCAGCTATTCCTGGTCCACCACAAGGCTTGATTTGATCTGACCAATCAGTATCTCCCCTGCAAAGACAATCCTGTAAACAAAGCCACTTATGACATCCACTTCATGGAAGTGGAAAACCACCACATCTCAAAGGTTGCCTTAAGGTTTTAGTGGCATGAAGTACCAGGATAGCAGGAATATTTATGTTCTTTAAAACAATGTATGGTGCCATTTTTTTCTTGTTTAAAAAAGCCTTTAACCCTACCTAGCCCAATTTATCAACACACTGTGATAAATTGGATAACTTGTTTGATTGCATGAGTTGTGACAGAATTAGAAACAATTAGACCATTCAAATTAAGAAACAAGTCATTTATGTAAACTTTGAATTAAAGACAGTTTACCAATACAGAGCTGTATTGGTAACACACACACACACACACACACATATATATATATATATTCATCAGATGCATAGGGGTTGGAAGGAAATATTTCAACCAATTTCAACCAAACTACTTTATGCTTACTAACGGTTATTCCCAAAACATGTATAATTATGTAAGTATTGTGTTATGCTAATTTTTACTGATAAAGATTTTTGCCTACACAAGATTGTTAATAACAAGGTTGTTTAGCATGTAATTCAAGAACATTCACACCTGAAAGCATAAATTAGATGCATTTATTTTATGGATATTCGGATGTCAGGTAATGATTAATATCCTACTAGCTTGAATCTGTAATTAATCAACCAGTTAGAGTATTAGTCAAATGTAAGGTATCAAGCACCCCACAGTAGAAATTCCCATTAACTCCCACCAGCACAATGGGTTCTTTAGCACAAGTTCGTTAGCATAAACTAAGTTCATGATGCTAATGATGAAGCATTGCTAAGTGGTAAATGTGAGGCTGTCAGTGAGAAAATAAGTGTTATGTTTTACACTGATTATTAAATACAGGCTGTTGGGAGTTAGAGTTTAGAGATGGAGTCTTTGTCCTGCATCATATTTCTGTTTGAGGAGCTCAGTAGTAGTAAAACAAATTTTACAGCTGAGGTATAACTTTTTCAGTTTTGAAGAAAATGACATAACTTTGTGTATTTGTCACTTTTCAGGCCTCGAGAAAAAAGGAGAAATCAGGTTCACACCGAGGTCTAAAATGATAGAAACAATTGGTAAGTTATTCTTGTCTTTTCTATTTTAGCTAAATTTGAGCTAAACGTAGCAGACATTGTTGATGAAGAACTTAAAATAAATTGAGAACAGTTCTGTTTTACACATAAGTGGCATGCATCCAATTTAATTATGAGAGAGAAAGAGCCAACACTGCTTTTAGTGATACTCTAAAGTATAGCTAGTCTTGCCTTTCAAATGAGCAATTTATGCACTAGAGACTTTTATTAAATTTTCTCAGCTTTCATGATGTCCATTGGTGGTCTCCAAGGCTTACATAACCAATGTTGCCTTGTCTAATAATATCTCTGTAAATGTGCTTGTTTTTTCATTACACAACTATAAAGCATAAAACCAAGTTAAAGCCTGTCCGATATGGTATTTAATTATTTTCTCAAGACTGACATATTGGCTTTGTAGTATCAAGCGTAACAGGTTGCAAAGTTATGTAGCAATTCAGGCTTAAATTATTCAAGTCTTGATGAAGGTAATGTTTTTTTTTTTATTTATTTTATTTTTTCCTATCTTCAAGGGCTTCAGTGGCTTTTGGAACATAAGCAAGTAAAATAAATGTAGGCTACATGTCCGTCTGTTAAGACTCATTATTTACGTTTAGGTAGAAGGGAATAAAAAGGACAGTAACATTTATAGAACAATGATTACAAAAAAGCTCTGTTGAGGCTCAAGTATTATTGGCCTATTTACAACCTTTGTTCAAACAACAAAGCTTCTGAGAGTGCTTTAGACCATGTGCATGCACTGTTAGGTGTTAGTCACAGTTGGTGAGTTTCCGAAATTGCTTCATTTTTGCCCAGGCGGATGACCGTCTGGCCCTTCTTCACTAACAAGCCACTCTGGAGTAGCTTGATTGCAGGGCTTATGCAGGGTCCAGCAAGCAAACAGTGGTGGTCCTGGTTGTCTTATCTCTTCTTCCCGATAGCTGCTTTATGCTCCTGTGCAACTCACTATTCACCCTAACAGTAAAAAAGGAAACTATGCTTTTCTAAAAAAAACAGTGCATTGAGAATGGAGTATTTTTTTCTATGTAAAAACCTGTAGTGATGTGATTTGGATATATTAGTCTCTATTGAGCACCAGTGAGCCTGAGGTTGTGATATGTAACTCTATGCATTATTCCTCCCTGCTTTTATTTACAGGTCATTGTTAAACATAAATAAATGCATCTCTAAATGCATACGAAACATTGTATTTAGAGGCACGATATCTGAGGAGAAAAATGGAAATAAGTCTTGTCTAAGAAATGTTTTTCCTCAGTTTTACTATCTTGCTAATAAACCACTGTCTCTCTCACATCTCGTTCGTCTTCCATCCACACCTGCAACATGGCCGGCACTGTCACTGAAATATGTGACGGCTTACAGATACACAGCGTGCCTTGCAGGCAGTGGAGCGACTCCAGGCCAAACTGAAGGAGCGGGGGGAGGTGCCAACTGAGGAGAAACTCAGCCTGCTCAAATCAGTGCTTCAAAGCCCTCTCTTCCACCAGATCTTGGCCCTGCAGAAGTCTGTCCAGCATATCAAAGAGCAGGTAAACAAAAACATTCCCCCATATCTTTCAGACTTCTTATGCTTGTTTGTTTATTTACAGTATTGACTCATTACTTTACAATATCAAGGCCAAATGACACTAGGCACTGGAAACACCTATGGCTTAACTCAAATAATAGCTCGTTACTAATTACCAGATATGGTTTTGAAGGTTGTTGTCGTCTCTGTAAGGCTAATGAGGCAAAGGGTATTGATGAGTAAACGTGGGGATAGTTGCACAAAAGGCTGCATTGAGCACAGTAGTCTCCATTTTGTAATCATGTGAGATGGGCCTTGGTGATAGAGGTGAGCAAAGATCTGATTGTCACTCTGGGTGAGCTCCAGCGATCCTGAATGGGATTGGGAAAAATCATTCCCAGACGGATAGCCATCTCTGCAGTTCTCCACCAATGTAATCTTGACGGCAGTAGGGCCAGATGGCAGCTTTTCTTCAATTAAAGACAGAAAAAAATAACCCCGAAACTTCACGTTTGTAATGAAAGGCAGAAAGAACCTTCAGATGGTGAGAAAATTCTTTAGTCTGATTAAAATCCTGTTTTAAGGAAGCCAGGCTCCTCATTTCATCTGCCTTTCCAACATTAAAACATAGTAACAGCAATGCCATGCTGCATACTTTTTCTTCTAGCTGCATAAACTGGAAAAGTTGCTTATGAAATGCTAAGAAAGACATACTATAGATACAGTATATCTATTAAAATGTGTACAGAACGCTCCAGTAAGGAAGCTGGTCCAATGCTTTATGTTCCAAAAGTATATTGGTACTACAGGACGCAGCCAAAACATTGCCGGAGTGGCTTAGAGGCAACTTTAAATGTTCTTGAGTGGCTTAGTGGGTGCATGTCTTGAACCCAATTAATCATCTCTGGTGAGACGTGGTGATAGCTGTTCACTGTGAGTGCAAGTCCAAACTAACACTGGAACTTGAAGAAGGGAAGAGTATCCCCAAATTAAGGTAGGCAAGGCTTTGTTTTGTTTTATACAGTATGATGTGTGGCTGCAATCCCTCACAGAAGTGGTTTGACATGAATGAAGGATCTAAATATTTGCTTATGTTCATAAATGAATATGTGCATAAAAGTTCTGTCATTATGGGATGATAAATGTTTTTGAATGATTTAATATGATCAATTTATTGACAGGTTTAAGTAGGTTGAAATTCACCGACATACAGTAGATACTCTGAACTCACTGACATTTCAATAAGGTTGAAATGTTATCTGCATACATACTATTAGGCATTTTTTCTGCCTGCGTCTTCCCTATTTCCTTGGTGACCTTAGTGATTCTGTTTCTAGCTCTTGTCACTGCTC
Source organism: Pseudomugil gertrudae (assembly GCA_037177535.1). Taxonomy (NCBI): domain Eukaryota; kingdom Metazoa; phylum Chordata; class Actinopteri; order Atheriniformes; family Pseudomugilidae; genus Pseudomugil; species Pseudomugil gertrudae. The sequence goes on along the minus strand of JBAMHV010000005.1, from coordinate 7,769,436 downwards.
TCCCCTTCTTTTTTCAGTCCACATCCCCAGAAGTGTTTGCTGCTGTGGCCAAATTGCTGTCAGGGTTCACACAAGTCAGATATAATATGGATACATGAGCAGACATAGTTGGTCTAAGTCAGGGGCTCTTTTTCAAGCTGATTCTCACCATTGAGAATTTGACTTTTTTTTAGGCGAGGCAAAGAGCTCTTAAGTCAGAGCAGAGAGAGGCCAGGGGTGAGTGTTTGAGAAAGAAACGAAAATATGCCAGCTATGCAGTGGGAGGGAATGGGATGCTGAAGCTGTTTATCTCCTGGTAAATTTGGATCTAAAAAATTCATGTGGCAATTTGAGTCCCATAAAAATGAGGATTCATTTGTATTTGTGTGTTGCACAAGTACAACTTTTTCCAGCAGAACTTAATAACAAATAGCCTTCAAATTTAAACAAGCCCGTTTGGTGTAATGACAGTGATAAAGTGGTGTATTTTAGAAAAGACAACACATATACTGTATGACTGTGTAATCTCTGTAGAGCATCCCAACCCAGATACACTTGTTTGGCCCCATAAAGCAGAACCAATTTGGAGAGATGTCACATGTTGTGTTTTGTTCTGAAACAAGAGCCAGACACAAACACACACTGTCCATCTTCTGGTGCTAGTTAGGCCTTGCTCAGCCCATGTCACTATGGCGACAGGACCATACTCTTTAGTGAGAAAGAGGCCGCCGCCACTGTGTGAAGTGGGGCAGAAACAATTTCTTAAATGTGCAAGAACCAAACTGGAACTTTAATCCTCTTAGCCAGGCCCCAACTAACAAAGCTCATGCATGAGGACAGCAACTTAGCAGCATGCTACACTAACTTATCTCAGCCCAGAAGGGTTTTATTTGCACTAGTTTGCACTAACGTGTTCTGTCAAATGGAGTTTGTATTTGAGGACTAATCCTGGTTTGTACCTAAAAAAGAGGTATAGTTTACAAGCTCTAAATGTTGTACAATCAGCTTCTTAATTTAAACTTGCAAGCTCACAAGGACAGCTTTAGCCTGGCAGTGCCATTTGCCAAATGGAGTGTTTCTGAAATGATTGTTGTGCATTATGTCTGTCCTTTAGAATTTAGTTCACATGGTCATAACATTATAACCCTTCGCTAATGAAACTGGGAAAACACTTTTTTTATGTAGCTTTTCTGTTCATGTAATTCATCTGTCACACAACTAAAGTCATTGCGGTAATTAAAACAACAGCATATTAAGGCATCCAGATGGCCTTCCCCCTGCATGCTGGAAATATTGTATTTGGAACCTAGTCATTGTTGGAACATCGGCTGAGAGTCATTATCTCCTGAGAGATTAGGCTGCCATAGATCCTGCTAATCATGGCCAGATAGCAAGTTATATTCCATCCTAGTGGTTTGTGAAAAGTCAGATACAGGGCTTTGTTGTTTAAAATGAAACTGTGTGAATGTTTACGTCCGGAGTCGTAGTAAGACACTATTTTTCTGTTTTTTTCTTTGCTTTTAAAAAGTTTGGATCAGAGTTAGCAGTTGCTGATTTGTTCTGAATTCCTTTGCTAAACTTCAGAGTAATAATGTAACATTTAACCTAATATATCAGAGAATACTGATATTTTGCAAAAGATGTAAACATTTTTTCTCATCCATATTTGTTAAATGTAACAAGCAATAATGCAATGTCATAAAATAATCCCTGAATATATGGTTAACTTTTAAAATCAATGTATAGCAAACAATGTTGGGCTGTGTACAATGTAAGCAAAAACAAAAAAGCTGAGATGGGTCAAATGCTATATA
>JBAMHV010000005.1:7745747-7767543 GCA_037177535.1 Pseudomugil gertrudae | reverse complement strand
GTAGGCAGCTGGGATCGGCTCCAGCCCCCCCGCGACCCCGCTCTGGGAACAAGCGGTTGAAAATGGATGGATGGATGAACAAAGATATTTGAAAAACTATGTACAATAGATGATGGTTTCTTTTTAGGATGCCCAATTTAATCTTTTTATGAATTTTGCTTTAACTTCTGCTCATATTTATTCTAAACGATTACCGCTGCAAGGTGAAGATAAAGAATCTTCTCTTATTTTTCTCATTTTTAATGATTTATTCTTTGCATTCCTTTTTCTCTGTAGGGAAATACTCCGTTATCAAGAGGGAGTGACTTGAGTGATCATAGTGCAGCAGTAAAGTCAAATGGCAGCCATGTTTCCTACTCAGACATCTCTGCAGCTGCATGCACCAATGGCAAGATATCTGCAGAAGAATTTGAACAGATCATCTGTTCTATGGCACAGGTATAATGAAACCAATATGGACATTTTTAATTGAGTTTGCCAACAATTTGCAAATTTGTTACTATAATTAATTGAATGCGGTTCAATTTGGTAAATTCTTTGAGTTTTGAGTAGATTTATAATGCACTTTTGTGCTTTAGTAATAAAACATATATAAATATAAGTAATCACAGACAATCAGATGTTCTAAGTCTCCTAGAGGCACCACAGATGGATGTTTCAGGCTTGCTTGTAGCTTGGATATTATGTAAATATGTGTGAATGTGGTGCAGGGACGCTATGTGACACATGTGGAGCTGCACAAGCCGTTGTCCGGAGGTCTTGGCTTCAGTGTGGTGGGACTTAAAAGCGAGAACCGCGGAGAGCTTGGTATCTTTATTCAAGAAATCCAACCAGGAAGTGTTGCCTACTGGTATGTAAGAAACAACACATCATTCATAAAGGCAGAAGGGCACCCTCAAGCTTTGGGAATAATAACATTAGTCAGATAATAAGAACGGAAATGTACAAAAGACTCAATTCAATATTTTTATCAGTGACATCTCACGGGCTATTATGGATATATTAAATAACATTATGACCATTTATCTGCATTAAATGAAACCTGTATCTTACACCTGACAGTGATGGGAAACTCAAAGAGGCTGACCAGATCTTAGCCATCAATGGCCAGCCCCTCGATCAGTCAGTTACCCACCAACAAGCTATAGGCATCCTACAGAGTGCTTCAGAAAGGGTGCAGCTCACGGTGGCAAGAGGGCCAATACCTCAACTGACCAGTCCCGCTGTGTCCCGGACGCCTTCAGCAGCCAGTACTCTTTCAGCCAAATCCAGCGCGGTAAAAATATGCTGTTACTTTTTTTTTTGCATTTAAATGGGGTACAGCCCTAAGAAATGCAATTTTACAATGACATTACTGATTACCCCAGATTTTCTACAACTACTACTAAGTTTTAGACTTTGCATAGCTTTTTATGTTCCATTTTCTGCTCTCAGTGGCAGCACTTGGAAACAATTGAGCTCGTGAATGATGGTACTGGCCTGGGGTTTGGCATTGTTGGAGGAAAGACAACAGGGGTTATTGTCAAAACTATTCTGCCTGGAGGCATAGCTGATCAGGTGAACTCATTTATATGTATTTCTTTTCACACTTTCTTAATATTGTTATTATGTGTAATTTATTCCAAGTGAAATAAAACATGCCTTTTCTACCTCAGGATGGGCGGCTGCGCAGTGGGGACCACATCCTAAGAATAGGAGACACTGACCTGCATGGCATGGGCAGTGAACAGGTGGCCCAGGTCCTCAGGCAATGTGGCAACAGAGTGAAGCTGGTTGTTACCAGGGGCCCTGTGGAGGAGACTTCCTCTGCCGTGATGTCTGTGGTACTTCCTACTGTCACTGAGCAGCAGGTAAAAGAGGCTTTTTCACTTGAAAACAGAAACACGACATGAATTAACATACTAACAGTTTTTTAATTAGGTTTCCTAAAGTAAAACATTTAAGCAACATGGAGAATTCTGATTGTTTTGTTTTTCATCTCCAGTTTTTTTTATTTTAATGTTTCATTTGAGGTATCTTTATCTTCTGTGACTCACTTGGTAGAACAGACAGTCTATGTTCTCCAAAGCTTTAAGAAGTAGTACAGTAATTTCATGGTCACTCGATGCAGTCAGCTTGATTTTTTTTTCAGTGACTCACAATATGAATGGCAAACATGGTGTTTTTTCTTCCTCAAATTGCTTACTGGTTCAGAGCACTAAGCTGAACCAGGAATTTTTATTACCACACAATGGAGTCAACTTGCTTTTCTACTGTTGCCTCATGAGTCACCCTTTACTTTTCTTTGGCTATTTGTAGATGTTAACTTTCTGATTCATGTTGTCACAGGGTGGTGAAGAAGAGGAGGCTGAATCATTTGATGTCAGCCTAACAAAGAATGCACAGGGACTGGGAATCACGATAGCTGGTTATGTTGGAGATAAAAATTCAGGTGGGAAATTCAGAACGTAGTTATTGTAGACACGATTGTAGAATGCAGTTACAGATTATGTTGAAATTCTTTATCCTCATGGACTGAGGAAGGGAACTGCCCCAGGGTCTTGCTCTGGTGTTATTTTATGCCTGCCGGGTACCTGACCGAATGACTGTTACTAGACTTTGAAAAGAACCCTCCCCTTCTCATTTATCATGGCTTCCTGGTAAGGGAATGATTATAGTGTCTTTCAGATCAGATCAGATCAAATCAGCAACACATGTGTTTCATGTATGTTGTTTGAATTGAATGATTACGTTTAAACCTCAGCAGTGAGGCATTTCTCTTGAGCGGCAACATCTCTGAATATTTGCCAGTCTGTGGATTCATACTAGTTCTGCACAGAATATGCTGATTTTTCTGTAGTCGCTGAGTTTTATAAAAAAAAATCTTTTTTGTGTCAAATGAGAAACCGTTGTTGGGAGAAATGGAACAATTTGAAATAAAATAGAGGGGAATATTAAAGCTGCCACGAATGCACTTTCTCTCTGCTGTGAATTTTACACAATGGTGAAATAGACCATTTTGAATTGTGCAGGCTTAAATATGATTACGTGCAATTCCTACAATAGGAAATGCCAGTCAGATGGTTTGTCATTTGCATTCTGCTGTGTTCATACAATTCCTCATGTTCTTTTAAATTACCGTTCTTTATTGGTGTATTAAAAAATTGTCATGGTGTGTGATTTACAGGTTGATTAGTAGATACATTGTGACTTTAAATACAATGTTAAACCAGTGGTGCTTTAGTTGCACTTATAAATATAAAATCCTAAACAGAGAAGAAAAAGATCTGGCAAAAAGCAAAGGACGCCTCACTGTATTTATACTAATGTTGCTATTCCACTAGTACCTACTCTACCTGACCTTACACTACTCCACCTGGAAACAGAGCATTTCCATCAGGATTTGTCGAACAGTCTAGATACTTTTGCCGTAGCAACTTTGTTGAAGTTCAAAGCGTGTCGTGTGGGTGTCCACAGGCTGGCATCCACTGATTGGCCTGATGTGAGCCAGGGTGTGTTGGCTTGCCCTCCAACGACATCTCTTGATGTGAGCGCTGATCCAGGGGGATGCAGACACAGGCAGCAGTTTAAGAGGTTTAATAACACGACTGGGTTGATCAGGAACATTGATAATACTTCACAAAGCAGTGGTGGTGGCCAGGTGCAATATATAGGAGAGTGAACAGGTGTTGTCCATTTGACTAATCAAGCTGTATTCCAAGATGGCCGAGATGGGTGAATCATGGGAAGTGAAGTTCAAACAGGGATTTAATAAGCTGGAGATGATGAGCGGACTGGTGGCAGTGGCACAGGCATGACACTTGATTTGTTCCATGAGTCTATTTCCCATGAATAACCGTAATCCAAGCCCCAGATAAAAAGCTACTGCGAGGTCTTCCATCTTTGTGTCCGTCTTCTTCTGTGGTGCTCTGCAGACCCCAAAGCGTCTCGAAAGTTGCCTAGCTTGGGGGGAACCCCTCCCACATTAGAGGATTGCTACCTGTAATGGAAAAGCAGTAGAGTAGAGTCGAGTAGGCACTAATGGAAAAGTGGCTTAAAGATCATTATAACAAATTCAAAGCAATCAGTTAACCGACGAGTAGCTAAATAAGCACAAAATTCAAACTTAAACAGAGTGTAGATGATAAGAGAGCCGCTAAATTCAGTGAAACCAGGCCACAAACAATAATGTCAGCACATGAGCTTTGTGTAATTTCTCAAATATATTTTATAAAATGCTGAAATGTACTTTGCATGTTAACATCTTGTGATGCACTTTAACATTTTGTTTGTAATGTTCTCTAATCTAAAATCACCTCTGATATCTTTGGTTAACAGTTTTCCTTTTGTGCACTTTAGGCTCCGGCTGCTGCTGCTAATAGTAATTGTTTTGTAATGCTTTTTGTAATGTTTTGTATGGGGATGGCATAGGTCTGGCAAAGAAAAGAAGATTAACTTTGGCTCTGTTTCTTCATGTGCATGGTCTCTTAAATAAAAAAAATGCAAATAAAAAAAGGAGAAACTTTAGCTGAAGTAGACAGAAAAATGTAAAACATGTAGGTAGAAATACAATGTAAACAAAAATAAAAGGAAACAAGGAACACAACTAAACCTATAGTCATACTCATAGTACAAGGTCAACACTAAGACAAGAAAAACAAACAGCGTAACACAGCCTGTAAAACGGGACAGATGTGAAGGGCCTCAGCAAGCACACTGGTGAAGTCTCTGGACGAATGAAATGGTTGAGATCTCATTAAAAAAAAAACTAAACAGCTGGTAAAAACTGTCTATCCACCTTTAAAGCATTTGAGAACGAGAGTGTAAGAACAAAACCCACTTCACCCCTCAGACTGGTGAGGTGCCTTTAAAAAAACAGGATGGAATCAGAAACAATTTAATACATGGTAAATAAAGGCACGCTGGAGCAATCTGTCCATTTTTATTATTACCCATATCTGTGTATGTGTAATATATCTAAAAGCAAATTACCTTTTAAAATAAATGTTACTTTGAAGTAGTTTCATACTGATTGTTACATCTGTGCTTCGCTAAATGCACATTTTATGCTGCATTGTTGTATTTTTCTAGCTTCTTAACAATGGATCCGATTTGTAACGTGTTGCTTTTGAAAAAGCGCATTCTGCTGGTCTGTACTTCCACAAACTCAGCCCTCATCAAACTGTAATAGCTTGTAAGAAATTAAAACCTCTTCAATATAGCTCATTAATTTTACAACTTGTTCTGACTTCTCAGAGCCCTCTGGTATATTTGTTAAGAGCATAACAAAAGACAGCGCTGTAGATCAAGATGGCCGCATTCATGTTGGAGACCAGATAATAGCAGTAAGTATTGTAATTATGCTCTTTGTAGCAGTGTTTTCTCTGTTGTCAGCGACATGCAGTGAATGCTTTGTGTTATGTATTACTTATCACGTTTGCTCAGTCAATGTGGGAACATTATGGATGCGTACTTTTGAATTATTCACAATTAAAAAATGTCAGAAAATGTTATTTTTTCTATTTAGTGGCATTTAAATTAAAGCTATGTTTAATTAGCAGTCTAAGTAAATATATTTTTTAATTGCCCTACTAAAGATAATTATAGTCTAGTGTTTGCATAATGTTCATACAAACTCTGCTTTTGTTTTGATCCTGTGGTTTGTGGATGCCTGCTCCATAATTGTCTTGATTATTGCAACTTATTGCTTTCCCTACATAATCTAAATAGATAAATGTTGTTGGTATTTATGTGCAGCGCTGTGTTGTCTTTACATTCTCTGGTGTTTACCACAACTTACATTAATCTCTTTGAAGCAGGAATATACTTTGCAGTTAAGTACACTTAAACTGTCTAAACAAGCTCCTCTGCCACATTTAATCTGTGGGCTCACAAATGATCGCCCTCTGCAGGTTGATGGTGTAAACATTCAAGGCTACACCAATCAGCAGGCAGTGGAAGTGCTGAGGCACACCAACCAGACGGTCCACCTGAAGCTGATCCGACGGGGCTTCAGGCCTGATGAGATTCCTCTCGCGGTAGACCCCGGTGTCACTGTCCTGTCCCCTTCTACCACCATCCCCACCACTGCTACCGTCTTAAGGGAGCTGGAGCTGGAAAGAAGGAAGTCTGAAGAGTCTGCACCAGGTAAGCAAGATAATCATATTAAGGATACAAAATAAAAAGCGGAACAGAAGCATTAATATTCATATCATTTTTTGTCTTGTAAAAAATATTTTTTTAAAAATAAATCCTTTAAAAAATGTATAAAAAATTGATAACATGTGTCATAGTTGACCCTATGATATTACTGTATGTTGGTTCATATGTGACTTAACCCCTTAAAATCATTCAGTTTTGTCTTAAATGTGTTTTATGGATGAAAACATTGTTGTAATATAACTATTTCACTGGACTACTTTTACCAGAGCGTGGCTGATGTAATTTACTGAATCTATAATCTCTACCAATATGTTAAAATACATGTCAACATGTCTCTTAAATGACTATTAACATTGCATGCAAAACATACAAAATGTAATGTAAAAGCATGGGAGCATGGGATAATATAACTGTCATTTCTGACAAAATCAAATTAACTTGATGCTTTTAAATGTAGTTTCAGTCTGATCAGACCTCTGAAGACAAACCGAGAACTGGTAAAAACATAAAGACAACAACAAAGAGCAGTTTTGCAGCAGACATATGCATACCTTAAACATTTGGAACAAGTCCCATTAAAAGGTTATCAGAACTTTGGTGCCGCACAGCTGCTTTTGTTCACCGCTGCTGCAGACATGAAACATTAAAGATGAGCAGGAGGTTTCTTTTAATGATAAATCCTTGGAGCTTTGCTGCTGCTTTTAACAGAATATATCTTTTCCAGAGACAAAAAAAAATGAGATCACTTTGCTACTTCTGTGGAGGTTTGTTAGAGAATGTGATCAGCCTGTGTGAACCAAGACACCTTTACCTTCACACTGTCAAATGCATCTTCGATTCATCTCTTTCCACTTGTTTCTTGGATGTCCTTATTAGCTCAAAGTCTCATTTCTTGTTGACATACAGCACATCAGTGTCAGTGCATCAATGTGGAATCATCACAGAAACAATCGTCTACTAAATACTTTTAGTATCATTTGGGAATTTCACATTTCCAAATAAAAACCCACGCTACCACTTTAAGCAGTTGGTGAAATTATTTCCCTCAAATGCTTTAACCTGTAGCCACCTCCTGTAGTTCTAAAATTAACTCTAAAATAGATTGAACTTTTTACAATTAGAGTTCCTTAGATATTTGGGTTTGGTGTACATCACAATGGTTCCACCCTACAAAGACAGGTATAGATTTACAGGGAAAGTCTGCATGGATATACATCATGTTTGTTTTAATAGCCTCCTGTGTTTTTGTAAAGTTGACATTGAACAGGACAGACAGAGTAAACTGAAGGATGCTTCTCCAGTTGTAATGGCAGGACCTTCAAGCTATTACAGGAGAAGTAACTTCCACAAGTTTGTGTCAGTGATAGATGCAGATGGGAAAGTATTAAATTTGACAGCAGGATATTATAGCTCAAAAACCTAAAGAAAACCTCATGGTCAACAGATAACAGATTACACTTAGAAAGGTGGTATTTCCTGGCTACCATGAAACATATAAAAAGAAGTTAGGATTTGTGTTTGGAAAAAATAAGGAAAAATTCTTGTACAAACTTTCTTCATCACAGCTTTCATGACTGCATCTGGAGATGCTTGGGTTTTTATTCAGAAATAGTAACTCCAATATTTTACAGGAAATGAGTTCATAATTGCCTTGGGAATTAGAAATGAATAGAGAAAGCCCTGTCTCACTCACATAACTGCATTTGTCTGGCACTACCAGACTATAATTTTGGTGTGCTATAGTCATTAAACAGCTGGAATGATGGAAGGTCATTTAACTGCCTACTTTAACTGTTTAACTGTCAGTTTTAGGACTGTTGATTTCTTTCCTCGTCTCAAACTACCAAGTACTGGTTTAATGTCGGCCCTTAAAAGATGCTGATGTCAACTGTATACCATAGCTTGCCTTAGTCCACTAGTTGTAATTAAATGGATGGTCAGTTCTGTGCCCTTTGGGAACTCAAACATAAACAATGGCATGAAGCTGTTAAAAAGTAGAGGGATCATTAAACATATATTTTAAATCCTGGTGTATTTACGGATAACATCAACAAGGGCGTCCACATCCTTTGTAGATTACCTGGGAAATTAGATGAAATGAGATCCTCTGAGACGCTTTGTAATAATGTAAAGTGGATGAAAAGTTGAGTTTTTTGTAGTATTGCAGGTGAGGGGATTACCTTTTTTAATACATGTATTATTTTTCTGTACCTGCTTTATAAGTACCCCTACCTGTCCCAATGTGTGTTATGTGTTGACAGTCACCTCAGATGTAAGGCATCTCCAGACAATGAGTGACGGATCTGATGTCATCCCAACATCGGATCAGCTAACAAAAGACAAACACGGTAGGAGGCTGGGATTCCTTTCTGCTGTATGCTCCCCAGCAGTAATACTGGGATATATGACAGATAATGGTATTTGTTGACACAACCATACTGACTGACTAGTAAAACATGATGTGGGGAAAGATGGATGGTGTTGTTAGTTTCCCAGAATGCTGTCTATTTAGATATTTAAATAGGTAAAAATAAAAGAATTTGCTGTATTTTCCTTTCTTTGAATACTAATACTCTGTTGTTAAATATCAAAGCATTTACATTAACACCCTATGAAGAAGAAGAACTGCTGAAGAAGTGGCAGGATATTCTGGGTCCAAGTAATGAAGTTGTAGTAAGTTTTTTTATTTATACTTCGTGTTATTTTTGTTTTGAAATTTGAAGAATGACATTACATTTATATTGTATATCTGTTAGAACATTAGAGGCTCATATAATAGTCCATATAATAAGGTTTCACAGGCTGATGTGTTGAAATTCTTTATTTTTTTCCATGACAGGTGGCTCAGGTGGAGAAGTATTCTGAGAACAGTGGCCTAGGCATCAGTTTAGAGGCCAACAGTGGGCATCACTACATCCGATCCGTCCTTCCTGAAGGACCCGTTGGCCGCTGTAGCAAGCTGTTCAGTGGAGATGAACTGCTTGAGGTAATTTGTCACTTAGCTCATATATTTGATTTTTCCAGAAATGTAAATCCTTCATATGACAGAGGATTTCTTTGTAGGGCTTTAATGGACTGATTATTATCTTTATCCTATATATTCCTATCTACTTGTTTCATAGCAGTTGGTACTGGGTTAACAGAGGTAATGTTTAACCTTTGTTACTATCCCTCAGTGCTAACGCCATAATGAAGGTATTTGACTAAATACATGTTAAAGGTTAAATTCTATATTCCTCAAATGGAATTAATTATAAAAAAATTAAAAAAGATTTATGAAAGTGTAAAATATATTTTATCATTAACACCTTATCATAATTGTCTGGCTTTGCTGGGTGTTGCTGGTAATTTTAAGGCTTTGTTGTGTTTATATGTTTTCCTACACTCTGTCATCGCTGTGGCTCAGAACAACAGGTTGTTCCCTAATCAGATTCATCAGATGTTCATCTGCTCTTGGCTCTTGCACTCTTGTCCTTGGGAAAGACATTTAACTGCAAATTTCCTCCCAGTGTATCTCTGATTTGTCAGTGTGGAACAGAAAAGTCCTTGAGATGTACTTTTTGAAGTTCATTGAAAGTTACTGGTATACTGGCAAACCATCAGAGCTTTTTCTCTGTTAAAAGTCATGCAACATCCATTTTGTGGTTGGTGGATGAGTCAAAACCACATTGTTACTCCTTTTTTCCATGTCTTGGCTCAATGACCCTTTTAGCCTCACGGTGAGTCTGCCTGTGTTTATTGAATTTTTGTTTTCATTTTACTGGTCAGAAATAAATCTGACATTTTACTGGTATATTTCTAAATAAGAAACCTTCCAATGTTAGTGCCCACTTTTTTGTATGTTCTACCAGTCAACATATACTTATGTATGTTTGATCAGCATATGGTTATATCACTGATGACCCTAACCCTTTAACTAAGGACTGTATTTGAGTGTCAGATAATATATCTTATGATTCTCTCAGGTTTGCAGTGTGAACACAAAAAAAACAGGATATGTTCTTAAACAATTTTAAGAATTATGAAATACTTCCTGCTGTTCAAAAGCACCATATATACAGTATATATATAAAAAATGCATCTTGGGTGATAAATCAGTATAGGGCCTCAGAGACTGGTTCATCCCCTGAACTTGTACATGTTTAAAACGTCTACCAACTTAATTCTTCTTAGGTCAACGGTATTTCCCTGATTGGTGAGACCCACAAAGAAGTAGTGAGAATCTTGAAGGAGCTTCCAATCTGTGTGTACATGACCTGCTGCAGGCCTGCTCCTGATCTGCAAACTGACACAGAATCTGCCCAACCGGAAGCAGAGGCTTTATCCACAGCATCCATACTCAAGGTGCTATTTTGCTTTGCTTTGCTTTGCAAAAGGATAATCTGTACTATTGCATGCTTTTTACTTGTGTACTTATCACAATATATTAAAAGTTAATAATATCCCTTGTTTATATTTACTGTATGTTTACTCATTTGATAAAATGTATCTTATCATTCTTAAGACTAAATTATTGTTCTTTTATATCACCTATATAGAATAATAGAATAAAATGGATACAATGAGTGCTGGAAAGTCACACTGCCTCTTCTTATCCACTAATACATTATGAAACTTGTTTCCCTGTCCATGCAAATAGAGGGAGGAAATGTGACACCCCTTTTCTGTTGTTGCCCATCAACTGTTATTAGCTGTGCTCTGCTGTCAACTGCTTCATTGGCTTGATGGATTAAGACTTGATGATAAGCATGAAAGACTGCAAGTTTATTTTGACCAAGTTCAGCAATACCTCAGCAATAGCCAATATCAGTCGATGTGGATACGCAAGATCAAATACAGATTCCCTTTGGGGAAAAGGTTTTCATCTGTGTAGCTTTATCTGTGATAATGTACTAAGGCCCTGTCATCCCAAAGATATTTTCGCTTTTATGCTCTGCCAGAAACCTGAGCCCAAAACACAACAAGAGGGTAGGAGCTTATGGGATGGGAGGGAAAATATAGAAGACTTGATGTTACATTTTGATTTTGGGCTTCTTCTCTCTCTCTGCAGAATCAAATAGACCTCACCAGTGCACTTGTTGCTGAAGACTCTGAGGTGAATGCAGTAGCAGCGACACAGGATAACGCGTCAGAGGAGGCAATAGGATCTCCTTTGGCCATGTGGGAGTTGGAAATCCAGAATATTGAGCTTGAAAAGGGAGATGGGGGACTGGGATTCAGTATTTTGGATTACCAGGTGGGCACTCTTACCTGCATATGATGGAGGTTGTTTTACTTCTTTGTCCTGTTCTTTTCTTTTTTATTTTGTTTATATTATCTTTCCCCCTCCGTACTTTGTCCATCTATTCCACAGGACCCAATGGACCCTGCAAAGACGGTGATTGTGATTCGCTCTCTGGTTCCCAATGGTGTTGCAGAGAGGAATGGCATGCTGTTACCAGGAGACCGTCTCATGTATGTTAATACCACAAACCTAGAGAACGCCAGCCTGGAGGATGCTGTCCAGGCCCTTAAGGGGGCCAAATTCGGAAAGGTCCAGATAGGAGTTGCCAAACCACTGCCTGTAAGCATTATTATTAGTATTTTTACTTTCACCTTTGCTTTAAAACTTGAAAGTAGACTGGGTTATAGTTGTGTGTGTGTGTGTGTATCTGTCGGATAGAGTTACAGTGTATATATGTGATTCTTTCTGTAATAGTTGTGCGGCAGTCAGGGATTCACCTCTGCAGCTGCATGCTGTTTTGAATCAGTCGTTCTTTACATCATACACCGTAGCATCCACTAGTGATGGCTCAGCTTACAATAGCTTAAATTTTTCATGGAGGAAAGAGGCGTTGAGGTAGGTTGCTTGGTGTAGCTTTCCACACACTGATCTTCAAAGAAGGTGGTCAGCCTAAATGTTCCACATCTTTTGTTTCATGTAATGTTATTGAATTTTCCAAAAGCACCCACCCTATTGTACATTTGAACCCACTGGCGCACCTGTCAAAATAGTAAGTCTGTCCAGAAGCGTATTTATTGCTTTAGGCACCTGCGCCCTTTGTACGGGATGTTTCTTTGCATTCTTCCCGCTGTAGAACTGCATTTTTCTTGTATTGAAACAGCCATTGCATTACTTAGTGAAACCTCGGGGTAACCCGGGTTAGCTGGATTACAGAGCTGTAGGAATCTCTCCTGCAGGACGTGGAATGCACTTCTGAGGGGTATTTTGTTGTATTGCCTTTTAAAATTGAGTCTGATGTGTGTAATCCTCCCAATATGTCTTCTTGCTTTCCATATATATCTTTCTGGGCTGCACGTTACAAAAAAAATCCATATCAGAATCTTTTACTTAAAAATACCTGTCAAATGCTAAAAGTCTGTTCTGTTAAGAAATAAGTTAAAGAAATACTCGGTATTTTGTTTGGAACTATTTTTCTGCTTAAACAAGATGATTTAACCTGGTAGATTCTCAGTAATTCCTAACACAGTCACTCCCAGCGATTCCTAACACTTCCTTTCATCTCCATTTCATACTAATTCATTTATACAAGATTTGGTAAAAGAAAATAAAATAAATCTAATAACATAAAGCTGGAGACACTGAAAGAATCTCTCCACTTTCTTAGGGAATATGTGGATATTCTCAGTCTCCACACCTATATGGTGATCAGGAAATAACTTCATCATCCACCATCCATTCATTTGACTTCAGCAATATTTTGATTGACGAAGGCGTGGAAGAAGGACTGACTGAGGGCATCCTTTACCGAGCAGAGCCTGCATTGGTTAGTTAGCTCTGGAGAAACCTGGAAAATCAGAACATTTGAAAAAGGGAAACATGTGATTCGTGTATCTGTCCAACGATTACATTGAGTTTTGTTCCTTTTATTTAACTAAAATCATGCAGCAGTTAGCCTCTTCATACATAATGACGAGTATTTCTAACCAATAAATGCCATTGATTAAAGGGTGTATTATTGTTGTTTTGGTGGTATTTTATAATTAGTGTTTTTTAGAATAGCTTTATAATTTTAGTTGAAATTGCTAAATAATGTAGGCCATGGAAGAGTCCCAGTTATTTATATTTTGAACCATTTCAACAGATTGACACCAGCGAAGGAGACCTGTGTGATGAAAAGGTGTTAAGTCATTCTTATTCCGGGATGGAGGATGACACTTTTGAGGCATCAATGATTGCTCTCCATGGTAGCAATTGTAGCACAGACCTGGATTATCTGCATGCATCCACACCAAAGGTAAGCAACAGATCAAACCTGAGTCCAGCTCCTCTTTTCACTCAATGTATACTAAGTCCACCCTTAACTGTTTTTATTGATATAGGACAGGAGATGTTTTCCAAGAGCATTTTTACTAGTTACAATTTAGTTACTTGTGAAACAAACGGTACTGAAAAACCATGCAATAATTTTAACTGGCCCTTTCTAAATGGTTGAATGATATCTTTATCATATTCTACTGCTATTTCTGCCTGCTTCTTCAACCCTTCTGCACATGTCCTTCTTCCAACACTCAGAGGCTTGGAGCACTTGTGGCAGTGAAGTGAGAGCCAGAGTCGAGCTAGCTACATTAGCTAGCATGCTACATAAAAATACAGTACACATGCTAGTACGTCCATGGGTGTTTCTATGCTTTGGAGGTGTGGCTTCAGGGGAATATCTGAAAAAGGGGTTTGGACTTTGGAATAGTGTATTTTACCTTACCTTGCTCAAAACTGTTTATCCAGGATCTCCTACCTTCTCTTTAAGAGGTTAAAATAGCAGCTAGGTGTCGCAAATCAAATACACTTGATTAACTATTGGCATCTCTATAAAAGCTATAATTTTGCTTGACTGAAGAAGTCAGGTGTGTGTTACCACAATGTCAAAGAGGAAAAATGAGCAGAGGTTTTTAGAAGACCTTATTGCTGCTCATCAATCTGGGAAGGGGTATAAGGCCATTTCCAAGCACAGCTATCTATCATTCAGCAGTAAGAGAGATTATTAGCAGGTGGAAAACATTTACAACAGCTGCCAATCCTTCAAGGAAAGGGTGTTTCATAAACGTCATGCTTAGTTTAGATTGTGCAATAATCTCTGAACAATAATGACTTGTTTGAAAGTATTGCCTGGTAAAAGTATTTTCCTTTGAAAAGGAACATGGCAGCATCTTGGACCTGAGTGAAAAAATGTCCCAGACAAGACCAAAGATTAAATGTTTGGACACTATGCCCAACACCATGTCTCGCAAAAAAAAAAAACTTAAAAAAACCATGATATCAATACAAAACCTCAACTGTCAAGCATGGTGGTGATGATCACATGATCTTGGTACTTGGAAGCCATAATGTGAAGAGGAATGTGTTAAAGTTTGACTGATACCATACAGAAAGTAATCCCTTTATGTTGTTGCTGCTATAAGCAGTTCTACAAGCTTCTGTGTCAGGTCTATTTATGATTTTAAATGCTGCTTCAACATTTTGGCTTAGTTCTTGTTAAATAGAGGCACAGAGGATTATGTGTGGCATTTTTGTTTATCTGGCAATGTATTTTCCTCTTTTAGGCTTGGTAAAGATTTTTTTTCTTTATGTCTTGGTAGATGAAACGTTACGGCTGACAGATTGTGTAATTGCCTTTTCTCATAATGAGATGTACAGGAGGTAGTTGATAATAAACTATCTGCTGTACATGTTGTTTATTTTCTTTTATTTTTTTCTGTCAAGCATCAAAGTGTTATTTGTAAGGTTGTTTTCCCTGTTAAGGTGGTAATTTTATTATGGATGTTGTTGTATGAGGTCTGTAGCTGAAACATATTTCGCTGCCCCTGCTGCCCCAAGAACAATTACTCTGTAAAATGGATGTTAAATTATGAGGAAGATTAACACAGAGGAGCAAGGGGCAGACAAACTTCAAGCTTACCCAAAGGTCACAGCTGACCTTATTTGCTTTGCTTTCCTGAGTAATTCATTGTATAAAAGGGCAGTTTAAGGGGACTGCCATAGGCCAAGACAACATGTGGTATTTAATCAGTGTGACAAAAACAGATTTCAAATATTTACTTTAAGTCAGACAGTTCAGACTCCTTTTGAGAAAGGCAATGAGTCTGCTGATAAAGCTCATATCTGTCACTTTCTAACAGATTAAGTTCTTGCAGTAGCTCAGATTACCCAAAATTACATGTATTATTTTCACATTTTAAAGTTGCACAAACATCTATTTTTGTGTAACACTGTTCATTAATTCCAATAAAGACACTTATATGAATATGTGGATGTTTATTCAGTTGCTGTGCTTTGTTTTTTTTTACTCTAGCTGACAACTCGCTTGAATGTGCTGGATGAACATCCCGACTTTGCAGCATCATCAGGCTTTGCAGACAGCACTGAAGCGTTCTCTCCGGAGAAGTCGGCCTCTTACACTCCTGCGAGTTTGACAGGTCCTATACCAACTATTAATGCCATTCTGAGCGGCTCTGATCAATACCTGGCAACGCAGCCAAACAAAGAGGAACCAATGGAGCGCTCAAACTCCTACAGCCCATTTGCTGAAATTGGGGCCAGAGCTATTGTCCAGGAGGCATCTACGGAGAACCTTCGCTATCATCAGGAGCCACCTATCTCTTACGGAGATATTGGAAATATCAGGATTTTGACGGTAAAATAAATGAGAGGATGTCATGTTATGAGTCATAAGAAAGCAACGATTAAACCTTTTTATTTAGCACTTTTTTATAGAAAAGGAGGCAAAACATGCTTACATGCACACGTGTACACATATTCTCACACTCAATAAACCAAAAGCAATCAATCAAAAGTATGAAACTAAAACAGTAAAATAGTCACATTAAAATCATATTGTGGTTGGAACTTCAGGAGCACCAACTGACCATGTTAAGTAAACACTGAGATAAATTAAAGTTTAGTAATATTTGTTGGAATTTGTTCTTATTTTGCCACTAAAATCACAATAATCAATCTTAATTTGGTTTAAAGCTCATATTCTTCTAAAAACATCTTTTCAGATCAACTCCTTTCAGATTGGAGTTAAACAACATTCTCAGCATGTTTGTTGAAGAGGAATTTTCACCGCCAAATTGCTGCACTTTCCTCTCGAGACATGTTTGCTTGGAATCTGCTTGAGTGTTTTCATTTACTGTCATGAATAAATGTGTGGAATTATGTTCAAGGACGAAGAGCATGGTGTGAAAGAATCTGCAGAAGAAGGTGACAAAGCAGCGCTGACCCCAGGGAGCAATTTTGAAAGGACTATTACTGTTGTCAAGGGCAACTCCAGCCTCGGTTTGTGTTTATTTCTTCAGATTATTTGTTCTTTTTATTTATATTTCTATGATTTTTTGGGAGATGTGATAATGAGGCTTCGAGACTGAAAGGCACATCTGGCCTTTTGTATTTTTTCCCCTTTTTTTTATTAATCTGAGTTTTCAGATGAAAGAATAAAAGTATTTTATTAAGGGTTATTCTGTTGCTTTATAGAGTATTTGCATTTTAAAACAAACCCCAGGGACTGCTGCTGGCTCAGAGAATGCTACGTTTGAACCGCTAAAACAAATAGGTGTCATAAAGACAAGCATTAACATCTTCCATTTAAATTTGCCTTTTCAAGCTCTTTAAATATCTGTATGTGAGAGCCAGTGAGGATATTTTACTTAAAATGTTCCCAATAGATTTTATTTTACCAAAGTTGGAGCTACAGTGGTGTAGACCACATTATTATGATATACACTTACTGTTATGATCTTTGCAAATTAACTATCACATTGGATTTTTATTTAACAAAGGGATTTTGTTATACCATTTCTCACTAAATACAAAAACAAACTCTATATGCACACCAGTTGCTGCCAGTAATGATACGATGAGAAGATAAATGAAGATACTGACACATTCCAGAAGGTTTAGAGTGCTTCTTTGTTTCAGAGCTGAAACTACTGAATGTTTCTTTAGCGTAACGTGCCATTTAGGGATTTCAGAACAAAATTCATCAACGTTTCATCATCTACCTTAAAGGCATGACAGTGAGCGCTATGAAAGATGGCCTGGGGATGCTGATCCGTAGCATCATTCACGGCGGGTCCATCAGTCGTGATGGACGTCTAGGGGTTGGTGATCTTATCCTGGCGATCAACGGAGAGCCCACCACCAACTTGACCAATGTTCAGGCTCGTGCTATGCTCAGAAGACACTCTCTGATTGGACCAGACCTGGGGTAAGAAACTTATTGAACAACAGTCCAGAAGTGCATGAGTAGGACAGAAGTAAAAAAGGACAGAAGTATGAGGCATTAGCTCAATGTGTGAACTGACATGGTGAAATGGGAATGTATAGTATAAGTATAAATAGTCAGCCTCTGAAAGGAAGTATGGATGCCTAAATAAAGTGAATACACTTAGCCATACTTAACTCAGTTATTGCTTATGCTGAATGTGATCTTATTGAGTTTGAGGTGATCAGAAAATACTATTTTCAGCCTTACAGAGTGTGTCATCCTGTTTGGGTTAATATCTGAATATGGCCATGCATGTTAATGTTGCCTTTGTCTTTTGACAGCTGTATTTTTTCAGTGAAGTAGATAAAGAGGTGTGTCAGACAATTTTAGATAGAAGAATATGCTGTTATTACTGTCTTAATACAATATTAGCAAAATGAGCAAATGTTACTGGACTCCCGGACTGGATGTTGTTCCTACTGTAAGTTGCTTGAAAGACACACTAAGTGTACGTGTGCTTTTACAAATTCTGCTTGCTGAACAAAACTTGGCACGTTGTTAGCTTCGGTGCATAAAAGCCAACTCTTCACATTCTAGATCTGCTTGTGCACCTGAGGACGATCTGTGCCCATTTTATGTGTGAGTATGACTGGCTTCCACGCAGGTGGTGTTTCAGAAAGAAGCTGCCACCTCGGTTCTCTTCCTCCCGCGCTCTCCATTTGCAGACAAGCTTTACTGCAGTCTATTCAGAGGTTTATCCAGAGGAATTAGGTCAGATCAGTTAAGTGTAAAAACAATGCAAAATGCGATACACTTAAGCTTGTTAGTATGTAGTTACCACTTAAAAATGCATCTTGTGGCAACAAAGTTAAAAGAATTATCAAAACTCACCTACCTGGATAAATCTTGACTGGCTGTATCACTTATTTACACCACTAAAATGCTGTTTAACTTTTTTTCCTTCTATTTCTCTAACACATTTACCACCTGTTCTGGTTCATTGTTTATTTTAAACTCTGCCGTTTCCCTTTCGCACTGCCGTAGTGTTTTTAATCAACCGAATCCTCCATTTCATTATTTTACTGAGAATGGTTCTTTTTTTCTGTTTGCATGCCATCCTGTTTAAAAAGCAAGTCAGCCATCTGTTAAAGATCTGTCATCTTCACTCACACATGTTCATGTGCCCTTGAGAATCAGCTTCACTTTTTGTTTTGAAATAGTTGGTGTCAGTTTGTCATCTTTCTTCTGCTCATCTTTTAAAAGAATTAGTAGACAGCTATTTTGGTTAATAATAGATGAAATAGGAGTATCTTACATTTGTCACACAATAGATGATAAAACAATTGATTGTTTTTGACTTGATTATGACATTTGTTTTCAATACACACACACGTATGTGTATGTATAACAACAAACTTTAGGTTATAATTAGGAAATGCTGCAGTAAATGTGATTTTGGTACATGATCATTATTAGTCTTTACTTAAAAGAGGAATTATTGCCACTCAGGGAAGTAAAGTGTCTAAATTCCTCATTTTGAGATTTCAGAAATCAATTAATGTGCATGTGTTTGGTTGTGTGTATGTGTCTGTGTGTGGGTGTTCAGCATTACATACGTCCCAGCTGAGTACTTGGATGAGTACAAGGCCAGCTTTGGGCAAGCTAAGGATGATGTCTTCTCAGAAGAAGATCCACTCCTGCTTCACTCTGCAAAGTAAGTCTTTATAACATGTAACATATAACATTAAACAAAGTAAAGCATCCATGTTGAATGCCTTGCATGTGTGTAGCTTTTGATGGAATCTAGCAGTTTTTGTAGCATTGGTTGCTTTTGTTTATGGTCTGCTCTCATTCTTCATGTGCACAAAATCTCAATCTGAGTGGTGATGGTAATCCAGCACTGCTGGCCTCTGGAAAAACAAAACAAATAAACAAAAAGAGATTATTTCTGAATGAAATCCTTTTGCTTTTACAGTTGTGCTGCTTAATGTTTTAGAGTTTATGTCTAGGTCTGACTGGCAGATATCCCCATAAGAGGTTGGGTTTGATAATCATCCTAACGGGTTCTGGCGGGTGCAGTTTGGTGAAACTGGACCTGTGTAGGACTCTGATGAAGGAGTAACAAACCAGATCATTTTCAGTGATGCCTTGAATAATCACAGCACTAACAGGACTGTGGAGGACACATTTTGCATTTCAGTGGTAAAAAAGTTCAAACAAAACAATTCTTATCACTGGTCTTCAAATCATCAGCAAAACTTCCATTTAGCATAAGAGTATCTGTTATCAAGTTTAAGGTTTTAATGTTTGCATTTAAAAATTCTGCCTTGTACTTACCTTCTCCTTCACATCAATGTCTGGCTTAGCAATGACTAAATGGGATGAAAGGGTGTTTTTTTTATTTGTTAATTGTATTTTGGAGTTTTCCATGTACTGGGAAACATTTTTATCTTAAGTGTGGACGTAATTTTTTTCTTCCACTGTCATATTTTTAGAGCTCTTCCTATCCTGCCTGAGCGTGAAGATGGAGAGGGAGAGGAGAGTGCCTCATATGGCAACTGGAATCAGCCGAGGAAGTGAGTATATATCCAAGCCTCTAATAAACGTATCTTATCGGCACAAAAGCCACAACTTGAAAATGAAAATTGAGAAAATGAGGTAAAGGCAATATTGGTCTCTTCCTCAGAGTGGAGCTTTTCAGAGAGCCTGGCAAGTCCCTGGGGATCAGTATTGTCGGGGGCAGAGGGATGGGCAGCCGACTGAGCAATGGAGAAGTGATGAGGGGCATTTTTATCAAACACATCCTGGAGGACAGTCCTGCTGGACAGAATGGGACCCTGAAGACTGGGGACAGGATTGTAGAGGTAAAGGAAAGTCTGAATTTTTAAACTTGATTGTGTTTTAATGCTGTCTTTGTCAAATGTTTTATTATATAATTATATATTAATGCGTCTTATATTATTCTTTATCCTGTTAAGTTATGCTATAGAAATAAACCTGCTTTACCTTTTTACACTAATAGTGACTCTCTTTCAGGTGGATGGAGTCGACTTAAGAGATGCCAGTCATGAGGAGGCAGTGGAAGCCATACGAAAAGCAGGCAACCCTGTCTCCTTCCTGGTGCAGAGTATTATCCACAGATCCAGGGTGAGTCTACGTAATAGTGCCAAACCAACTGCTTTGAGCCACTACGTAAAATAAAAGGTCACTGTTTCTTCTTTCTGTAGCTTCTTTTTCGTCTCATGTAAGAGCTATGTGTCTGTGCAGGTCATTTTGGGGGAATTTCAAAGCTAAAATGTACAATGTATGTACAACCCCTGGAGTGTTTTGGTTGTTTGAAGGTTTAAAGTCATTTTTAAAACTTTTATTAGAGCGATAACAGAACCCTGCTTGGCATACTAACTATCCCAGTAAGTTTTAACCTTTAAGAGAGACGCTTATTGAAAATCACCATATTAACAATATCTTTTGTTGTTTGAAAGTGCCCTCAGGCCTAAACCATGACAAAGTGGTTTCCTGCTGGGGCTGCTACTGGCTTTGCTCCAGTGTCAGATCTCTTTCAATCAGATCACTTTTCATATATTGTTTTTCTATAAGATCTTCCTACATGCTTCCCTTTTATCCTCTCCATTTTCATTTAGAGTATAATAACTTATATTCTAATGCAGGACAGAAAAACGTCCATAGATACATTTGACTGTTTGCAACAGGATAACTCCATTCAGTGTGGACGTACAAGAGTTATGAAGAAAACTTTGTAACAGTAAAGGCAAGATGAAACCTCAAAAAGCATTACGTGTCCTCTTCAGCAATGTTAAGTCATTATGTCGCTCCTACAAATGTACCTTTCAAAAACAGTTACTGCATTATGAGTTGCCTCAAACCTGCATCTCTGTTCCTCCGCTCGGCTTTGTCAGCCTGAGTCAATACATGACCCAGGTCCATCGCCTGCTGTAGAGAAACGCACCACCGCTTTCACATGCATGCCACATCGCTCATGTCAGGTAATCTGTCTCTCTCTCTCTCTTTGTTTCTCTCATAGCTTTCCCGTCAACTATCCATCACTTGTAATCTTTGCTGCGTTATCCCTCCTGCCTCTTCTGTCTTCCTGTCTCGCTCTGGTTAGCTGGGTCCTTATTAACTCTGTCTTTGATTTACAAATGATATGAGCACTTATGATTGTAAAGTGGAACTGAAGATTCCTCCTGGGAGACTGAAAGATTGAAGGTTTATTTTAATATGTGCACATTGTTCTGTTTTCCATCAGTAACAGATTTGAGATGCAATAATGTTTTTGATTAAATATTTTAAGCTGTTTAAACATAAGTGGGGGGGGGGGGGGGGGGGGGGCGCCTGTTGTCCCCCCAACGACAACTATCAAACCCACACCAACAAGGACGCAAGCCGGTGCTATCCCCCCACCGCCCCAATCTCAACGACCGTCCGGTTTT
>JBAMHV010000005.1:7734875-7745647 GCA_037177535.1 Pseudomugil gertrudae | reverse complement strand
CCCCCCCCCCCCCCCCCCCCCCCCCCCCCCCCCCCCCCCCCCCCCCCTCCCCCCCCCCCCCCCCCCCCCCCTACTCCTATGCCACACTGAATAAAGATGATAAATATAAAATAGCAAGAGTGAGAATCAGTGAGATTACACAAATACAGTAGGCTTGTATTTAACACACGTTGCAACAAAACAGGAAAATGAAAGCTGGTGCACAGTCAAAGCCGTGGCTCATCTTCTTCCTGCAGAGGAAAGATGGCTGATTCCGACAAGAAACATTCGATTTTAGAAGCAGTGACAAATGAGGCAGTATGTGAAAACACACACACACACACAAACTGAGGTCATACGCAACACCTTCATGAAAGAGACATGGAAGAAAACCTTCCCTGCATATTTAACACATAATTTAATGTCAGATTATTTCAAACGGGTATGCAAATAAACCTGATGAGCAAAAGAAGAAAGACTGTTGTTTTCCAGAGAATTAGGATCTAAATGTCACCTTTTTCATCGCTGAGCTTTTAAGACATTATTTCAATTCAAGGTGTTCCAACGTTTTCACTGACATTTAAGGTTCAGAGCTACCTGATGCTTGAGTTAAAACCTATGACTAATAAAACACACCTAGAGAATAGCTAATTTACTGACTAGCAGGGTAATTACTGTGTCCCTTTCTCTTGCAGCTAAGCTATAACGAATCATTTTCGATGGGTTATTTGCGAGTGAAGCAGGCAGAGCAGTAATAATGTTTAAAAGGCAGCCACTGGGGGCCACCAAGAGAGCATAACATGCTGCGTCCCTTAAAGATTGAAATCCTTCTTTTGTGAGCTATAAAAATTCTCAAGGTAGCCTGGAGCAATCTTTAAAAAATTCTGTTAAAGTGTTTCAGAGTTTCTTTTCAGATACAGGAAATGACTCTCATCAAGAAAACCGCTTGCTTTAATGGTTACTACTTTACATAAAACCTGAGGTGCTGCTGACCTTCATCTTCATTTTTCTCCCAGGTGGTCTTCAAATCTGTTTTGTGAATCATCTTGTTAAAGTGTCATGTTGTCAGCTTGTTGGTCTTGTGTTGCTTTTAGAAGCCGCCCTTACCCTTTCTGCTGCTAGATAGCCACCGCGAGTCAAGCTTTTGCTGCACTAATCAAAGCTACTTAGAACCTGCACACCCTCAGGTTAGAAATCTACCCCATGTCTCTGTGTCCGCTTTCACTTGACCCGTCCTGCTCTGACTTTGTGAAAATCCAGTTAACAAGCTGCTCGTTGTGATTGATAAAGAGGACGAGGGAACGCGTGCATGAGTATGAGTGTGCAAATGAAGTGTTTAGGAGAGAATATTCACTTTGGTTTTGAATGCAGGTCTACTCTGTGACATGTAAACATTCATCCATAATGTGTCAGACACCCATGTTTGCTGGTAAACCCTAGCCATACATCTCTGTTTGTTTCATTAACTAAAAAATTAATTTAAATGTTATTTTCCTCATCTCTACAGCTCCCTAAAGTCATTTGAGTCATGATTTATTTGACAGGCATATTGTGTAATTATAGACGGTAAAGCGAATACCAGGGTGAGGTAAATGGCTATTTTACAGCTGCCATCCAAGACAACCCCCCCTTCAAAAAAAGACAAAACCAACAATAGAAAAATAATGATAAAATATTCCACATTTACAAACGATAACAAAGATTAAAAACAATTCTAACAACAGTGTCCAGATATCCATAAACACCTCATTGCCAATGTAACTAACACAATCTGATTAAACAGTGAACACTTAAGTACAAAAAACTCCAAAGTGAGTTTATTTTAGTCATATTTTCGCCAAGCAGGTTCTCCTTATCATTTTATGACTGTTTTAGCATGTTTGAGTTTTGCTGTTTCAAGTTAGCAGAAGTTAAAAAAACCTAACTTTTTTCATTTTGAAAATAATAATAAAAATAATAATAAAAGAGATTCTGAAACACATTTTAGTTATTCAGATCACTTATGACATTGTACCAACCTACAAGTATTTATTGGCTCCGTTTCTTTGCTTACAGCAGCCTGTGATACAGTATCATTTACTATCTGGTGACATTGGAGTGGGTATTAGGAATTTGCACTCTGCGTGTAACATACCTTTATTTGAAAGTCCTCTCTGTTCCTTTCTATCTGATGAAGAATAGAGTGATTTACTTTCATGTCTATCTTTAAAGCAACACTCATCGATAACACACTCCAGTGAGGAGAGAGCTGTAGCCATAACAAGGGACAACAAGGACAAGGTTGGTATTCCATCTACCACGCATCACGGTTGTCTTTCTGCAGCAAAAACAAAGCATGAGACAGGGAAGAAACTGCATTTTTAGCTGTTTTTACTTTGTCAGCGTTCATCTCCTTATATCGTACCACCTGCAACACCAGTATGTGTCTGTAAATAGTCAGTATCTGTCAAATATGTGTTGTCCTCTAAAGTTGTTGCCCTTTTTTTCCTTCTCTGTAGGAGGGTGACAGTCACAATAGACTTTTCCTCCGCCTCTCCCCAACTAACCCTTTTACTCCTACCCCGTTTAAGGTTTGTGGGTCTGTGTTAGTCTTTTCCATGTTCCTCTCTTCGTTTATGCCTGTACAAATATGTTCACACACCACAAACCATTGTTGGCTGGAACATGCTGTACGTGCATACACACATCCTAACATCTCTATCGTCATTCTGGACCCTTTTGTGTGTTTTGTAAAATCAAAACATCTCTTTTTTTTTTTTTGCTTTTAGTTATTTCTTTTAAAAAATAACTAAATCAATACTTGTTTTGATGGTTGCTGAAAAAAATGTTTGTGTTAAAGGAGAAAAATAATTTAAGCAATCAGAAATGTGATTTGTTGCTTTTGGTTTTCAGGTAAGTGGACATCCATGTCTAGTAGATGGACTAATTTTATGATACGTGATCAAACAAGTCACAACTATGTGATAAAATGAACTACAAATAAGAATTAAGAGTTGCTGCTGCAGCTTAGATAGCCAAATAATCTAATTCTGGCTCAGATCTATTGCACATACTTTAATTCAGTACTTATCTTCAACATCTAACAACCTAGCATAAATCTTGGCCTTTGTTGATGACATCAACAGTTGTTATGTTCCTTCCAATCTCTTTAAGTCTGACCAGAAATTTATTAACTTGAATGTAGAGATGAAGCCTTCCTCCTCTTTATCTTCCACTAATAAACCATTTTCTACCTCCTCCTGTGGCGTGACAGCTGGCAAAGCGTGAAGCAGCAAAAGCATCTCCCACCAGCACTGTTCTCCCCCTGCCAGTGGTGCCCCATGTGGGAGAGAGTGATACAGACACGCTCTCTGAAATTCCTGGCAGACCTGCAGAGATTGTTGAGGAGAACAAGGAGGAGGAGGAAGAGGAGGATGAGTTTGGATACAGCTGGAGTGAGTTCATGTATATTTGTTGGGTGAAGTCATATTTCAAACAGAAATAGGAAAAATGTGAACTTTTTTTTCTACTTTAGACTATTAGATGATAATATCAGCTTTTATAATGAGTATTACCTATGACTGATTGAAATTTGCATTAAAATTTCACCTAAATAGAGACATTTTCTTCAAATAACACTTTTTATTTGCTTGCTGTTGTATGCAGTAATGCCAACCGACCACAAGAGGTCATCCAAGTTACACATTTGTCCTGTTTGCCCATAAATCTGTCCTGCAATTAACTTGCAATAAATGTGCACAGACATGCTTGAAATAGTACCTGTACAGCTAAACCTCAAGGACTCTGATCCAAATAGGCTTTTCATCATTTTGGAGACACTTTAATGTCAACTGTAGGATGAATTTAACACTCCAAAGAGTTTAAAGGACAGACTTCCAACCTCAGAACACTTGGCACTGTAGAGTCTGTGTTTGCTCATTCATGTGTGTGTGTTAAAGATAGGCCAAGTCCATCCGGTGAGAATAAGATTGAAGAGGTTGGGTCTGGGAAGGTGAGTTGTAGAGATTAGTATAGGACTAATGGTTCAGCAGTGGCAGGAAGCCCAGAACAACACAAGCTCATTGGGCTGAGGAGTGGCTATCTAACACACCAGAGACAGGAGCAGTGGACAGAGAAAGAAGAGAGACTAGAGAGAACAAAAGAGGCAAGATTAAGATGAAGAGAAGGAGGGTGACACCAAAATAAAAAGTTCAGAAGTCTCACTTTTCAAATGTAAAGCCTACTGTTTACTCATGATGAGTCTGCATTGCATGAGCTGACAAGACTCAAGAGAAACCTGGCACTGTAAAGGATTTGTATGCTGCCACTTATCCTGCTTTTTACAGAGAATATAATCCAGCGATACGGCAGCCTCCCGGGGGTCCTACACATGATCGAGCTGGAGAAAGGCAAGGCAGGCCTGGGGCTCAGCTTGGCAGGGAACAGGGACCGCTCCCGCATGAGTGTGTTTGTGGTGGGAATAGACCCCAATGGTGCAGCGGGCAGAGATGGTCGTATGCTAGTGGGGGATGAGCTGCTGGAAGTGAGATCTCTTTTTTTTTTCCTCCTGAATATTTTTTGTTTAGAAATTAATACTCATACATCAGCAATCCTCTGAGCTATTATGTTTATGTTCTGTTAGATCAACGGACAAGTTCTTTATGGCCACAGTCATCAAAACGCATCATCCATCATCAAGAGCTCCCCATCCAGAGTCAAAATCATCTTTGTCAGGTATATAAAATTACATTTTTATCCCTAAAGAAGCATTTATATTAAAATGGCTCATTGCAAGAGTCTCTAAAGGCTATAAAAGCAATTAAAACAGACTCATAAAGGGCTGTTGTAATGCCGTGTAAGACTCAGTAGAGGGAGCTATTGTATTCTTAAAAAGTTGGAAGTGTGGCAGTCTAAACCCAGCAACTGAGATTAATTCTCATGGGCATATCCAGTAATTTATCAATAATTTTTGTCCTGGAATTATTATTGCCAAAAGCTCTATTCATTTGTTGGATAAACATAATTAGTTTCAATAATAGATAATTATCAAACCAGGTGACTGTCAAGTCATTTACCTGCTAATTTGGCTGCTTGCTAAATTTCCAAATACCACATATGAATTCAAAGCGACATATTTTTGCACAAACATTAACATTTTTTAGAAGAGACACTACGTTAAAACAATCTCAGCTTTTTACAACCTGCTATTAGTCTTCTGTCTGGAACAAAAGATACCTTACAAGCTGACACATCACCACAGAGCCAAGACCAGTTTGACCTCTGACCCTCGTTTAGTCTTTGCCAGGATCTCAGTACTTAACCCCCCACTTAACTTCTAGTTATCCAGACATCCCAGTCCTGACCCCCCTCAAACAGACACTGTGATCAACTTGTGTAAATTATCATTCTGCTGTCAAGAAGCAGAGGAGAAGCGACTTATGTGAGTTATGACTCTGTGAAACAGAAACACAGAGGCGCTGAACCAGATGGCTGTGGGACCAGTCAGAGAACATGAAGGAGACACAGCGGAGCCCCACACTGAGGTACTTCTAATCTCACAACAACACATGAAAATGATGCTCAAGTTGCATAATCTTCTATTTTTGTCTCTCGTACAATAATTAAGCTCTACTCTGAGTCATGTGTCTAAATTTTGCTCATAAATGACAGTCCTGTTTTGTGGTTGTGGAATTTCCAGCATCATATGCTTATGTGTAACCCTTAAGACAAAATCCACATACAGCCAGTTCGGAAATTTATGTAGGATTATTCCCAGCAGCCAACAGACTAAAAGATTTATTTGATTCTCTAAAAGTGTACTAACAGTTGTATGTTCTCTCCCAGCCGGAATCACCGCCACCTAATGGTGATGATTCTTCAACACACGTTCATCACATTATAAAGCCAAAGGTGAGACACACCAGATGGTCCATGGACATGACACACACAGGGGGCAGTCTTATTCTTTTCAATTAGCACATAAAGACAATAATAGGAACAGGAATAGGAATAGGAAGTCTTGGAGGAAAAGCAGTAATGAGGGGTATGTTCACAAAAAGGGTCCAATAGAGGATGACAAAGAGAGCAGAGCACACAAGTGCAGTCAAGTCTGACAACCTGCTCAGACAGAAAAGAGATGAAAAGTTGTCAAATAAAGGAGTGAAGTAAACAAAACAGCAAGTGAACGGGAGAAGAAGGCTCTGAAGGGCTTAGAGGTTCAATTTCTTTAAATAATAAATGAGGAAATAGATTGCTATCTTACTGTAGGGTCTGCTTTTGAGCTGTACAGGAAGTTTGTCAGAGGTCAGTCTTTGATCCTTTGAGCACTGCTAGCGGAAAACATGAAAACAACCTAGCATGAAAAGCCACAGGAGATGAGAATCCCTTTCTGGGGTAGCTCATTTGTTACATAGGGCAACCAAGGAGGGTGGTGAAAGTGCAACATCACTTATAATTCATTGATATGAAGACATAAGCCCATAAAATCCTCACTGGAAAGCACAGAGCGAGCGTGTGGAATGGGACTCATATTAGCTGAAGCTGTATATATTCAGTTACACAATTTAATTAGCTTGTACAGCTTCTATCACCACACAGTTGTGTCGCTATATCCAGTTATATTGTGCAAATGATAGCAGCCCCTCTAAATTCTTATAATGCTCTGTTGTTTACCAACAGGATGAGGAAGGACTTGGCACTACTTTTGTTGAGGGGAACACTGAGACTGGCGTTGAAATTCAGAGTTTCTCTGAAGTCATAGGTTACACTGGAAAGGTATGTAGTGGTTTCTTGTTTTAAACAGCATGTGTAACACCAGCTTTGCTAATCAAACATATTGTGTGTTGTGTGCAGGAAGACTGCATGAATCCAGGGGATAAGCTCTTAGCTGTGAATGGGGAATCGGTGGTAGGTTACGCTGTTGAAAAGGCATGCTGTGCCATTGGACATGAGCATTAATTCTGAAAAAGATATTTATATAAAAAAAGCTACTATATAACAGATCAAGTCGGATTAGTGATCTAAATGTCTTTTAGGTCAATTTTCTACTGAGTAATACCAAAGGTCCAATGAAACTAACCTTTTTTTTTACAAATGAGACCCCATCCTTCCTCTCCTCTCCTCAGACAACTTGTGAGGATCGAAGCTCCTCAGATGGACACCTCACCAGCCTACCCAGCCTGCATAGCCTCACCCCAATTACCTCAAGTCAGCCAGAGGAGGAAGCAGTAACGAGTGAGTCAGAGTTGTATTTCAGAGTGATGAAAACGAGAGCAATTCCCATTTTTAAGTGCAGCTTGAAATCTTCAGCTAGAGACAGTTCTAAGTTAGTTCTAACTGAGTACTGGTATTGCTTTCCACAGCCAGAAAGCCACAAATGCCACATTATTACATCACTTTAAACATTCAGTAGATGTTTGACTATTTGCTGTAGTCAGAATTTAAGTAGACAACCATTGTGTAGAAACATTTTATCATTATAAAAGCAACACAGTTTTTCTATCAAACTGATTAATATCAGTAATCTAGATTTCACATTTCACATTCACCCTTTCACACACACACACACCGATAGGCACATCGGGGGGCTAGTTGGGGTTCAGTGTCTTGCCCAGTCAGGGGAAGCCTGGAATTGAACTCCCAACCTTCCAGTTGAAAGACAACCGCTCTTCCACCTGAGTTACAGCTGCAGTGTACCCCACGTTTCGGTTCACATCCTTGGTGAAGCTTCATTTTTAATGCTCGATGTTGAATTGACTGAAATTGACATATGTTAAATACGTTGGTTAGTCTGGTTGACCTCTTTAACCCCTCTTCCAGTCTTGAAATAAATGATTCTATAGTCTGACCCAGCAAAGTGAAGACGCTTTTTAATGTGCTGGAGCATGACGTTTGGTGGTCAAAACAGAAAGAGCTGGTTTTGAGTCAGGCTCTGAACCAACATTAAAACTGCTTTGATAATAGAAGAAGAAGGAAAACCTAACAAAAAAATAACTTTATACAATTCTGTTTTAAGGTTTTAGTTGCTCCTCCACCTCTTCCACTCTGGCCTGTGACCCAGCAACTTGTCCCATCATCCCTGGCTGTGAGACCACCATTGAAATCTCAAAGGGCCGCACAGGCCTGGGCCTCAGCATCGTTGGAGGCTGCGACACCCTGCTGGTAGGAAACAGTTTGTGAAAAAGGCTTTACTTTAACTGAAACCAACCGTTTCTAATTTGTTATTTCCAGCTGTTGCAGGAGTCAGGTTTGACTAGCACAAAAAAGTGAGTTGTAAAATCAGTTAGCACTCACAGTGCCACCCACATCTTTAGTGGCAGTATAACTCAGGTCTGAAATAGCCATGGTGGCCCAGGAATGTAGGAAATGATGTTGTCACAGCCTTCCTCCTCCTGCCATCATCCTCTCAGCCCATCTATTCTGTCTGCTCAGTCAGGCTTGGTAGCAGCAGCTCTTTGTCTGGCCTCTGCCACAGCAGACAATATCCAACCCTGGAATGTAACCTCTGGACCCCAAGTGACACTCACACTGGAGCAGAAAAATAACTCACTCAAACTCAGTAACATAAATCATTAACTGCAATTATTCTTCAAAATAATATGATCTGTCTGCAGTATGCTTTTCCTTCCACATCCATATAATTTCCCCAGAATAAACTCCTTATGTTCTCATTTTCCTCCCAACACTTCCACAGCCCTCTCTCTTCTCATCTTGTCCTTTACTTAACACGCTCTCTGTCCCCAGGGAGCTATCATTATCCATGAAGTTTATGAAGAAGGAGCTGCTTCCAAAGATGGCAGACTGTGGGCAGGAGACCAAATCCTAGAGGTGAGGTGCAATATAATGAGAGGCATATTTGACCTAGATAAGAAGAGGCTGAACACAGTTCTGGGAGACGTGCGTGAGCAGCTTAAATATGAAAAGCTTGAGTTTGAATTTAAGGAATTAAATGGTTTAATGCAGCAAATCCAAACGATAAGAGTTCTGCAATGCAACCGCACTAAATCCAAGCTGCTTTTTGCTGTTAGTGAGACAACATGGCAAAGAATGAAGTGATTATGAGTAAGAAGTAAAAGTAGAGTAGCATGCATCCTGTGTGTTTTATGTGCGTTGACAAGTTAAGTACCCAGGCTCAACTTGGATCTGTCCTCCCTTTAACCTCATGCTTTGTCACAGAGGGGTGGAGCTCAGGAGTGTAGTTATTGATGCTGGGTCAGTAGTCCTGAACTGAGAGGCACACATGCATGCATGCACGCACACATACACACACCATTATGGCTTAATTACCCTCCACCATTCATTTCTGTCTGAGAGCCAAGCCGGTGTGTTTAGAAAATAAGGTCAGAGAGGCAAAGTGAAAAGAGCAGTTTCCCAGTGCACAACCATGCCATTAGCTGCTGTGGGAAAAATCCTTTGCATATCCATGGTGAAATCTACTGCAGCATTCCTCTCTTTAATGTGGTACCTATAAAAAAAAAAGCTGGACATTGGTTACATTTTGTGGGAAGGGCTCCCTATAGTTATTTTTAAGTGTTATGACATCACCCAGTGATCTAAATGTTATTTTTTCCAGTTTCCATATATATCAGCAGTTTGGTGTCTTCAAAAGAGGTTAAAGGAAACTTCTGTTTTTGTGTGAAATTGAGGCTATTACTGCTTATTATAGTCTCTTGCCAGGAACAAAAGAGTTGGTTTTGCTACTTTGCAAAAAGCCCTAAAATGAAACCTTGCAACACATTTTGTGTTTATGTCATGTTTTTTTTTTCTTTTGCTCTTTCAGGTGAATGAAATTGACCTGCGAGCAGCCAGCCACGATGAAGCCATCAATGTTCTGCGGCAGACTCCACATAGGGTTCAGCTGACAGTCTACAGGGATGAAACCCAGTACAAGGAGGAAGACCTGTGGGACTCTTTCACTGTGGAGCTGCACAAGAAGCCTGGCCAAGGCCTGGGCCTGAGCATTGTTGGAAGGAGGTAGCACCTCATGCTAATGCATAGACACCTCTGGAAATGTAAAGCAGAAGAAAATAGCTTTAAAAGTGCATCAGTACAGCTTGTAATTGTGTTTTTACTTTTTAATGCAGATCACGGGAGCACAGGTAACTCATTATTTATATTTTTGCTGAACAAGAGGTGTAAAGGAAGCCATAGAAGTAGAGCAAAGCATTAAATATCTTTTTAGATTTTTACTATTACATTTGCCATTTGAAGTGTCATGCCTTCTGAAACACTCAATGTAAGTAGTTTTAATCTTTAAACTAGATAGTCGTGTTTGGTGTTTAAATATAGACTTCCCCTAATGCCTACTTTGCATAGTTTATATTTTTCTACATCTTTTGGGCGACACAAAGCCATAAAAAAGCTTTAAGTTTTAAACTCTGAACACCCCAGATGAAGTAAAGAAAAGCCTCCTATTTTTTTATACTCAAGTAAAATGCTGCCTGTCTAAACTCTATAACCACTATTCTCAAAGTGGGGTCCCTGGACCCCCGGGGGTCCGCGAGCTGTAGCTTAGGGGTCCTTGAAATAAATAATAGCCTAGAAATAAATTAATGGCTTATCTTTGAGTATGTGAATAACAGGGTATACAAGATGTCTTTATTGGCAAATTTTAGTTCATTTACTTTATTTTTGTTCTAATTCTTGAATATAAACTGTCAAATAAAATGAGCCATGAACTCAAAATGTAATGTATTTTATTTTAATTTGTTCAGGGAGCCATAATCTTAAAGTTTATTAATTTTTGTGAGGTTTTACAATGTTTTTTGTTGAACTGGCTCCATTTGGAAGTAGGTAGTTCTACTACTGTTCATTTC
>JBAMHV010000005.1:7715287-7725888 GCA_037177535.1 Pseudomugil gertrudae | reverse complement strand
TCAGGTGGTCCGTGAGTTCGTGTTGTAAAGGTTAAATGGTCCTTGGACTGAAAAAGTTTGAGAAACACTGATCTAGATAATGTCGGAACCATGTATGTAAACATTTGATGGAAAGAGCCTGTTGTGACATCACCTGTTGTTTTGCAGAGAGCTTTAAGTTTTCATTTATCTTATCATCATTTTGAGCCAGATGGTTGAATGTCTTATTGAGGAACAATGCTTATGATATATGACATCATGATGACATGTCAGGGAAATCTACTGACATTATTTATTTTAGAAAAGTGATTGTTTATTTGTATAGGAGACAAGTGGGACCACGTGTCCAGTCTTTAGCAACATTCAGTGGCGTAACATTTGAGGCGTAAGTGCATTGGCTTCATGGCTGATTGCTGAAAGCTGTGTCTGCATTGTGCTTTAAGTCTTAGTATGAGCAACTCACTATTACTGCAACAAACAAAAACAAGTCAACCTCTCCTTATAGATGAGATCAAGTAATCGTCAAAGTAAGTATGCCTGATTCACTTGGGGGTCTTTAATGTCTACCCAGTATTTGGTAATCCATCTGAAAACGGTGGAGAAATGTCACTGGGGTTGCACCAATCAATACAATGTCATCACCAGCATCACAGCCCTGTAACAAACGTCCAGCGAACACACTGGAATGTGTTTGCGCCACATGTGTTAATGGGTCACGTTATTGACTGCTCCCCCGCTGCACTGCTGGGTTAAAAATAAAGGCATCCTATTGATTTTAAGACATCATGGAAAAATGAATCAATGATGAAAGCCCGTTTATACTGCTGGCCTTGGACCATTTTCAATCTTTGTTCAGCAAACTTGACAGAACCATTACAGTGCAGCAAATGTCACATGAAATGACACACTGTGTATATAACAGTTTTAAAGTGGTTCATGCACAGGCTTTGACTTGCCTGTCTCTGTTGTAATTCATGTCGAACCCCCTTTATTATTCTGAAGATGACATTTTAAAGGGCTTGTTATCAACTCGAGTTACAGCCGTGGCTTTTATCTCATTTTTAAGACTGACCTACTGTTAATTTGAAAGTGTGGTGCTGATGGTGAAGAGGTTATGACCTCAGAAACCTAGAGGTCATATTAAAACCTATAGTCTCCCAATAGAGGTCTTAGGTCTGTGTCTCAACATGTACTTGCACCACGCGGCTCTTATTTAACTTTAACCCACAAATGTAGACAAGTAAAAACAAAGACTTGGAAAGACAATGTTACCGCTCATTGCCTAAAGGATTATGTGCACATCTTGCATGTTAAATGATACTCAATACAAAAGCAGCTTGACCTTATAAGGTACTTATAGTGAAGAAGGTCCTGAATAAACTTTTATTCGTGCCAAGATTATTTCAACAGTTGTTTGTAAAGGAAAAGCAATAACTGAAGCCGCACAACAATGCAGTGACAGCTCTAAAGGTGCTGCACTGAAATTCCAGCTCTCTTGCTTGATTTATGAGAATGCCCCGCAGGGTACGAGGCAGTGAAGACTTCCACTTGGCTCTAAAACTAAACCATGACAGGCAGAATGCAGGCCTCAGTGGGAGTTTAAAAGACATTTCCATGTACCCCTGACCAGGTGAACATGTCTCACTGCTTCATGTCTGCTTTTGCAATGCTAAAACCATCTTTCCCCTTTCCCACAGGATCACAGAGGCCAGATTGTGCTGGAGCAGTGCAGAGATTTTACTTCCTACGAGGTTTCCAAGCTTAAAGCTGGTGTAGTTATGTTGTCATCTGCACTGTCATCATGTCCAGTGAAAAGATGGCTGGATTGCAACAGTGGTTATCTGATGCATTTCTGATCGTTAGGCTAATGATAAAGAAAGAAATGGAACAGGGTGACATGTTCGTATCCGTTAAAGACAACAAGACATGCTGTAAATGTTTGAAATTGCTCACAAAGATGTATGAAAGTGGAATATGTTGTTTTTGTGGGAGAAACTGGAAATGATTTTTAGTGTTTGATATATGAATAGAATGTGAACACTTCCATTCACATAGCTGCACTTCAAACCCATCAAGGTGTATTACAATATGCAAAGAGTTTTCTTTAAATGCTTTCTACACAACAAAAACTGCCCTAAAGCTACGTACGAGACACTCAGACTTGTTTTTTTCAGTAGACACTAGCTTGAGAAAACTTCTTAGAAAGTCTTTGCATCCAGCAAGGAATTCATCTCGCCGAAGCTTTAGGGAATTCAAGAACAACACCCCCGTCAGACTTGCACAAACCTGTCATCAAGCTAATACATTGATCTCTAGAAGTGTCCTACAGGCAAGCAACCATGGAGGTATTACCATCCATCATTATTCACAAACATAAAATCTAATTAATTCCAGTCGCAGACTCCTCCTGAGGCTTTATTTGATGACATTAAGGACAAATACAGATGTTGGTTGGGTTGATCTGATTGTTGTGAAAGCAACAAACGGCTGCCCACACACGTGACTGCAGGGCTTCAAGGACATGTGCCAATAAGGTCAGTGATCTTCACATGACTTCAATCATTTATTAGCCGTAGCAGCCATAGTATTTTCATGCTCTACATGAAGGGACAATGAGTCATTTTTTTATAACTACTGTATGATTTTATGACTTGTACTGGGATCATTTGATTTACACGTTAGACAAACCAGACGTCTCACGAGGAGCTGAAACCTTGTTGAAAACGGTTGTCATGGAAGCAGCATTCCTTCGTGCTGACTTGTGCCATCAGCATTGTTTGAACATATCTTAAGAGAACATCTCTTTCAGTGTGTGTGTGTGTGTGTGTGTGTGTGTGTGCCTAATGTGTTCATATTTTTTTTGGCAGAAACTATGCAACAATTCAACCAATGAAAGAGAATGAATAAATACACAACCTGCTTATGTTTACCATGTCTGGCATATGTGGTAAATATGTTGCTGTAATCAGCAACAGCAACTCAATTCAACAACTAAAAGTTAATAAAGAATAAAAATAAAAATATCAAACCAGAAAAATGAAGCATGCAGGGATAAAATCTCATTAATAAATACCTGCGATTTGTACCATGTGGTGATATTTCTATCTAAAAGGGGAAATCTGTATCAGTGAAGCAAAAGAGAAGCTTTCTGCAAAGCCTTGCAGCCACATATCAATCATCCCACTCTCTCTAGAAGTCGGCTTGTGTTGAATCTGTGTTATGTAGCTCCACTCACTAAGATTCCTCCTGAATTCCAGCCTCCAACTCAACATAAAGAACGAGGCAGTAACAACTTGTAGAGATATAATATTGTAATGAGAGAATATGATTCCACTAAAGCTTCTATTAGCATCCACAAAACATGAAATGCTGATTATCTTGAGATAAATGTAAAAAGGTCAAACTGTAAAGAAACCTATGAAAACTGAAATATGAATCATGGCAAATACCATTTAAACAAGTCTGGTAATGAGCAAATACAATTTGTGGGCAGAGACTGTGTCCCCATTATGTTGCTTTATACCGTATCAGTTTTGCTGAATGAGCCTTTTGTCCAGAACCTCTGCTTTAAACTAAAAGTATGCATATATTAATGATAAAGAGATGCCTAGTAATTCAAAACAAGGCTAATGTAATGACTCGAATAAATAGCTGCCAAGACAACTAAAAGAAAGAATGACAGCAAAGCAAGAAAACATCAACAAAATTACTGAAGAATAACAGAAATGATTGCTAGTATAAAAAAATACACTGAAAAGCTCATAACAGTGTCTGTTTTATTTAGGAGGTTGTGGGTTTTTTATTGTGCACAGGGGTGCATTGATTTATAGTCCTTTCACTATCACATGACTAAAAGACATTTGATGCTAAAGAGCAAAAAACATGATGGGAAAAAAGAACTTTCCTGTGTTATTGCAGGATTAAGTTCTTCACACTCCAGAAGTTCATTAGCAATTTTTCACTAAATTCAGTCAGATTTATGTAGAAAGTCTAAGCTTTCTCTAAGCAAAGACACACAGTCCTGAAAAGCTATTAGCAGAATAATTTACAACATAATGGGCTGGTAGTTTTTTAAGGCCAGGAAATCTGCCTGGCTCCTCTAGCGCTTTGAGTCTATCTGCACTCTGCATGATCATTTGTCTTCATTAGTCTCTTTGCAGAAGTCTAACATCCTCACCTATGCGGCTGCAAGCTGGGGTTAGACCATTCAGTTATCTATCTACACGAGCAGACAAGCTGTCAGCAAACTCTGTACCACTGATTCAAAACGGTGAACCGGCTCTGGGGCAATCATTAACGCAAACTGCCGGCAGCTTGAACACTGTTAGGTCAGCTCTCAGTCTCTGCAGTCATTGTACTGTCTGTTTCACCGATGATGTCACCTCAGAAGGTCCATGTGGGTTAAACCCTAATCCTGCATAGGAGAATTTGAACAAATACCTAAAAAAAAATATCCTGCCCAAGGCTGCATTATAAATATAAGCCGCAATGATTGTTGCAAACACAAAACAAAACAGTGTGTGACACATGTAACCATAAACCTGTAACTCCTCTTTGACAGCAGAAATCTCCTGAGTCCTATCAGTAACAGCCTGCTAAGAGGCTTTGCCCCTCCTCTCCTGCCCCACCCCGGTACAAAGAACTGCCTGTTAGGCCAGGGAGGCATCCCAGGGGTCAGCCAAGACAGGTGGCTATCCCCACGGGGTACGTATGTGGGGGCTGGGAGGCTGAATGCTGGAAGAATCAGACAAGTCAAGACAAAAGCATGGTGTTATTTCACCGGTGTGTCTTTTCAACTCTGTGTGTGTGCTGTACAGGGTTGCCAGATATAGCATACAGCCACATTTACTCTCTTCCAATCAGAAGGATTAGCTTTTCATGCTTGGCAAACAAAACATGGCATTTTTATAGATGTAAGGGAATAAAATGATGATTTCCAATAACGATAAAAAAGATGCATTGCATTGTGCAAGTTGATAATACATAAATCGTCTGTTAGGACTGTTTGCAGCATGATAGCTAAATATCAATACTTCTGAGGACTTTGCGTGGTAAAAAGGTGATAGACGTGCAAATTCTAATCTAAAATATCCATACATGCATGTGAGGAAACTTTTCTTCTTGAACTCTCCTTTGCAAAGGTAATCCAAACCTTCAATAACAACATGGCGGTAGAGGAGGTCTTCCCATTCCTTCTCAAATAGAAACGGTCCTGTGTTTTCATTGAGGCTGTGGATTTGAATGGGAAGGCTTTAATAGGGTGCCAAGGGAACCTTGCCAGTTTTCCCTAATCTTCTCACCGGATATTAGAGGTCTTTTACCTTTTGCACCAAAACACTTGAGTGAAATCTTCAAGGTCTTGTTACAGCAGCTTTGAGATGCAGAGGA
The DNA here is from genome assembly GCA_037177535.1 of Pseudomugil gertrudae. Taxonomy (NCBI): domain Eukaryota; kingdom Metazoa; phylum Chordata; class Actinopteri; order Atheriniformes; family Pseudomugilidae; genus Pseudomugil; species Pseudomugil gertrudae. The sequence goes on along the minus strand of JBAMHV010000005.1, from coordinate 7,720,521 downwards.
GGGTTTTGTGTGGAGGTCTTGAGGTTTGCACTCGGATAAGAGCTGAAGAAATAAACACTGACTGCTTTGTCAGTGTCTGATATGTAGAAGATTAGAAAAGGCAGAAATAGGATGATACAAAGATGATGTGAAGTTGCAGGAATACAAAAAGAGTAAAGCTCAGAGTGTGTCTTGGTGTGTCAGGCCTTAAAAATGGTACATAAGATCTGCAGTTTCTATTTCTATTGCAGCTCTATAAAAACTAGAGATTGTGCCGACTGCTGGTGCTCCATGGCAGGGAGCCCCCTCTCCCAGGACAGTAGTGGGTGGAGCGCTGTATTTGCTCTTTCCCAAGAGGATCACGTCTCTTTCACATTGAGCTTGACAGTTAATGAGAGAGTGCAGACAGAATTGTTGGGAAAACTGGATCTCATGGTGGTGAGAAACCTACATGACTGAGATAATGTGAACAGAAAGGATGACAGAAGAGCACATAAAATAACAGCTCATTGGTGGAAACTAACTTATTAAGCCCGAGGTAGCAGTGACTGAACTGTGAGATTTCTTAGCAGAATTCCTTCTGGGCATTAAAAAAAATAACAGAGCAAATTTTCCTGCGGAACTGATGCATCCATTATGATAACAGAGTAACTCAATCCTGATATTCCCATTAACGTGAGTACAAAGCCTTAAGCTGATACCCAGCAAATTAGTAAAAAATCCAAACTAATTCACAAAGATCAAAGTTTCTTGACCTCTTTGGGTCAAACAGTTGTTACGGTTTCCTGCTGCCCTCATCTGAACTGAATGGGTGTCTTGGGAATTACAAAGTATTCATCCACAGGGAATCATTCTGAAGGAAAAATGTGTTTGCCAACCAAGGCTAGATCCCAGCTCTGTTCTCTTAATGACACAAGGTCAGCTTGTGTCAGGAAACACTTGAAAAGATTCTTGAACTCTTGGCCTGCTGCTAGGAGGCACTCCCATCTCCACTGGTTGGCAGTGAAATAATTAATGTGGGAATACCTAAACATGCGAACATCCATTTTTCCAAGCTTCACACAACAAATTGAATCCATTGATAAAGTATTTATGAATAATAAAATTCTGTCATAAAGCTAAGATAATCACAATTAATTATACTTTAAAAAATCTGTCCTATTTAATCGAATAAACGTAAGAAATCTCTCTATTTATAGCTCACAACCTGGCTGTCAAAGAGAGGAACAAAAGTTCAGAAGCTCTGCCAGGGTCAGTGCCTTCTGTACAAGTCTCTTTGAGTCCTCGTATAGGCACGGATAGTCAGAGAGAAAATGGGAGGGGATCAAAAAGGATAGAGACTTTGTTGTTCTCTTCTCTATATCTGCTGAAAGTTCCCGGCTGATGTAGCCTGCTGTTTAATCTCAGCTGGCTGAACAGCTCAGACTGTGGTCAGGAAAAACCACTCGATCCAGAGATGCATCAAAAACAGGCAGAATGTCAAAGGCCAACTCAACACGTAGTGGGATGGAAAAAGAGGAGAAAAGTAGTCTGAAAGTCATTCACTTTAATGTCTTTAGTCTCAAATACAGGTCAAATTCAGACCTAATGGGAAAATACACTCATTAATAACAATGACTAACTGATTGTTATTTATAGATACAAAGAGCTTAAAAACATATTTCAGTCACTGAAATATATTTCAGTTTACTGAATCTAATAAAATATAGGTTTATAATCTGTAATCTGGTTCAATAATTCACCTATATTATGTTTACAAAACATAAATGAATGCCATGACACTATCTTGCAGACTGTGGTGGATCCCAGCCTCTGATAATCATGACTCTGAGATACTTTGACCTGATTGTTGTTTTGTTCATTGGACAGAACTTTGACATTTTAACCCGTTTCAGAGCCAGCATATGAGTCAGTAAATATGTATTTCTGGTTTAAAGCAAAAGGAAAATTTTTGGCTGTGCTTTTGCTTTTGCTGTTTGTGAAATTTAACATGATCATACATGCTTTCCCAACTGATATGGACAGGATATGATACGGATGATATGACACGCCATAATATGATATGAGTGAGTCTTTTGAGATTAAATCGAATGTCAGCTACTGTGAATGCTTTCGCCTTCCATTAAAATTCCAGAAGTTATCAAAGTTTAGGGCTTGTTGTTACTGTTGTTGTTTTTTTTCAATCCATGTAAAGAGAGCTTTACTAGTAAAAGAAAGCCGTTAACTATTCTGTGATTGTTTTCAGCTTCACTTCTGATGGCAACATAACACCTGGGTGCACCTGGGCCGTGATAAAAATGCATCTTTCTCTCGTTATTTATAAAAATACATATTCATGTCTTTATCAAAGCTTCTTTTCCTTAATTCCCCATATGTGGAGAGAAACAAGTTGTCCTTGCTTCATCTGCAGTTGGTACAAAATGCAGCTGCTTATTGTGTAATAGGAGCAAGAAAAGCATACTTATGTAACATTCGTTTTGCCTCACCTTATTCCTGCTCATCACAAGATTAATTTTAAGATTTTAAGGCTTTACCTTATCCTTAGAGTTTAGTAAGCTGTATTGAATACCTGATTTTTATCATTCAATATATTCAGTATTTGGTTGTTTGAATATTTACTGGACAACAGTTTCCTGCTTTACAGAAATAAGTGACATTCAAAGCGTGGGGACAGCTTTTTCTTTACAGAAACACAACTTTATCAGCTAATATTTCTGGCATGGAGGTTTGAAACTAAAAGCAGTAACCCAGGGACAAAATGTTCACATTATCTGAAAGGTATTTCAGATTTAATTTGTTTGATCCTGTGAGACTCCTAAACAACACAGAAAAATGGTCACGAGGAGGGCACATGGGTTTTGTATCTTCACGGCTAGATCTACATCTGATATATAAAACAGCAAATCTCGTGTTTCAGTGATTACAAATAATTACAAATAATGATCGGAATGCGCCCTGACCAGCCCAGAGGGTAGCGTGTTCTCAGTCCATCCACTTTCTGCATTTGACTTTCTCCAGTGTTCCCGTAAAAATGTTTGCAGAAGCTTCCACTGGGTGTTTCTATAAATCTCAGCTGAGTCATTAAAAACAGCAGAGGCAGCTATTGTTAACATCTAATATTTGCACTCACGCAAAGAGCTTCAAGTGTCTTCTATTACCACCAAATGCATTGGCTCCCAGGTGCAACAAGGTTTGACGACGCTCTTTAAAAAGGGCTCTCCGATTCACAGTTTGGCAGGTGGCCAGGACTGATCCCTTGAGACTCTATCTTCTCAAAGCGGATGTTTTCCTAATGTGAAATCATAGAAGACTTCCACTTATGTAATGATCAGATCAGACTGATTTAGTCTGAGGCTGAATGCATCTGTAGCAACCATGATGCTATACACACATATATATATATATATATATATATATTGCTGACATTTATTGACAGAGATGCACACCTATATTCTCTTCAAAATACCTATGACGTTTACAGAAGTGTTTAGCTCATTCTAAGTTAATGCAGACCTAACACTACTTTGAAACAAGCCACACTTGCTAATAGAGAAAATAATTAAAAGTAAAAAGAGTAAGTCGGCAGTTATGTATCTATATACAGTATATTATTTGTGGCTTCCTGTCTAAGAGGTCTACTTTGTCCCTGGCTCGTTTGATCTCCCCCCTTGAACCCCCGACTCCAACAATCCATATCTCGTATCCTCATTTGGTAGCATGGCGAAAGTTTCCCAGATACAACGCAGTATCAGTTTTCTCTTCATCATCCGGCACAGGTCCAACTCCTGTGTCTAATTTGCAAATGGATCCCTGCTGTAAGCTGGTGCCTTGACGGTACGGTGGTGCAATTATTGGTGCTCAAGGGAAGTGAATGAGGACTAACTAAGGGAATGAATAAATCATTATCTTGTACTCTGCTCCTAAACTCAGGGCCAGTAGTTGAATTTCTTTTGTTTGCTCTCCACAAAGCCTGGATGTCATTCACCCTTATAACAGGGGGGCTATAATATCTAACAGCAGACAAATGTGGGTTAACTTATTTTTTTTCTTTTTGCTTGTCTTACCTGTAAAAATAATAGTAGAAATGGCTTTTATTTGGTTTCTACAAAAACAAACCTCCATGGATACTTTCCTTAATGTGACTGGTGACAGACACCACTTGTCTCCACAACATTTTTTTCCTTTTTATGTTCCAGTTGCACTTCTAAAACCAGGGATGGAGCCCCAAAAAGCAGCTCTTGTTCATGTGTTATCTGTTCATGTTGCCATATAGTTTTCGGGAATTCTGACTCAGACCTATTACAGCATAAACTCACAGAACCAGTTCTGTATGTCCAATTATTTCAAGGCCACTAGCTCCAGTCTCAGCATTTACCTTGGAGCGATATTAGTCAATGCATAGTTACTTTTGTTTGGACATGACTTTTAGGGAAGTAAGGAGATTTTTTTTCTGATTTTAAATGAAGTGTTGAGAAGGCGATCATGCTGCCATTCACAGGGTTTTTTCTTCTTTTTTTGTGGTCTGGCTCAGCTTGACAGGGGCCTTAAGCTTCACAAAGCCTCTGCGAGGTGGAGATAAGGAAAAGAAGCATAAAACCAAATAAAGCTGCTTTGCTCTTGGAGTGAGACAAAATTGGAAGTATGCTTAACATGCCTGGATAAAGTGATTACATCTGTCTGGCCCAAACGTAACACTAAAAAAATTTAACATTTCAAATAAAACTGCAGAACAATCACCCATATAGAAATAACTCATAAAAATCCCGGATCCGTGACTTCCGGGATGCCATTTCCAAATAAGGAGAGGCTCGAACGTGAGACAGCTCTATGGGTGAAATGAATAACTGCAGACTAATCAAACAATGCAAAAATTCCACCACTAAGATCCTAGTATAAAAATGACCCATGGTCAATGACCCACAAAGTACTGTGACCCATGGTCTCTTTTTTCATTCACCAGAGGTTGAGGTTCTTATATTCCCTGTAATGACTTTCCATGTGTACTCCTTCTGGAAATTTAATTATCACATGAAAGATAATCCATCCATCCATCCATCCACCCATCCATTTTCTACCGCTTATCCGAGGTCGGGTAGCGGGGGCAGCAGCGTAAGGAGGGAAGCCCAGACTTCCTTCTCCCCAGCCTCATTCACCAGCTCATTTGGGGGGATCCCGAGACGTTCCCAGGCCAGCCGCAAGATGTAATCGGTCCAGCGTGTCCTGGGTCTACCCCGGGGCCTCCTCCCACAGGGACG
>JBAMHV010000005.1:7703765-7715187 GCA_037177535.1 Pseudomugil gertrudae | reverse complement strand
CAACCTCACGCACCAGCTCAGGCTCCTTCCCCGCCAGAGAGGTGACGTTCCACGTCCCTAAAGCCAGCTTCTGCAGCTGGGGATCTGACCGCCAGCGCTCCTGCCCCCGGCCGCCGCCCGGCTCACACTGCACCCGACCTCTATGGCTGCTCCTGCAGGTGGTGAGTCCACGAGAGGGGGGGCCATGTAACTCCTTCGGGCTGAGCCCGACCGGACACCATGGGCAAAGGCCTAGCCACCAGACGCTTGCCCTCATGTCCCACCTCCAGGCCTGGCTCGAGGGGGGGCCCGGTGACCCGCGTCCGGGCAAGGGAGCCTTCTGTCCAATGTTTTTGTGCATCTCTTTGAGCCGCTCTTAGTCTGGTCCCTCCCCCAGACACCTGTTTGCCTTGGGTGACCCTACCAGGGGTATAAAGCCCCCGACAACATAGCTGCTGGGATCTTCGGGACACACAAACCCCTCCACCACAGTAAGGTGGTGGCTCATGGAGGGGCACACACGAAAGATGAAAGACACAATATAAGCAACAATCAGCTACACTGCACTGCTGAAATCTCAAGCTCCGTTTTGCTTTTGTCTTCATTTAGATTTCAGACATTCTGTCATTCCTCTCAGAAGATATGCGCTCATCTTACATCCCACACAAACGCTGGTCACCGTTCCAATCTTGAACATTTTAAAATGAGCAAATGAGGAGCCATTTGCTAAATTTAGAACACAACTGATGTGTTAAGTTGGGTCATTTAATATGGTGCATTACACAAGTCAGTCCTCCATTAAAAAGAGATTATTTTTCCATTAATTTACTGACAAAGGAAAGCAACAAAATGCTCTTGTTTCATTTGATTAAGTGATTTTCCAATCGGGCTTGTTCTGAAAACTGATGATGATGCAGAAATGTGCCTGTTTCTACCTACAGTACAGAGATAGTTGGGGTGGGATGGGTGTGGGGCTGTCTGTCTTTGTATGTCCACCTTTTGTAATACATTGTTATGTTGTCTGTCTGTGTTTTATTTTCTTTTAATTGATTTTATCTTGTAAAGCACTTTGTGTTGCCAAAGGCATGAAAAAGCGCTTTATTTGATTTGATTTGGTCATTTTTGCATTTAAAAACTTCACACAACACAAGCAGGAGGAAAATCACAATATATTATTTCACTTCCACAGCAATAATTGCAATCAATTTGCTCTTTTCCACTGAAAAGCATCAAATACAAATGTAAGAGTTCAAAGTAAAAAAAAAAAAGGGAAAAAGCACATTTCTGTACAGCATTGGATAGCTTTTTAAAACCTTTTTAAACAGCACTGAATTAAAATTTGCCCTCAAAGCCAAGCATGTGTTTCACATATACCCCCCGACCCCCCAACAAACTTCCCATCTGGTGCTGCTACCGCGGTTTGGCCTCAGGCCCAAAGGATCTCCAAGACAATCATATTTCTTTGGTTTTTCAGTCAGGCATCTGGGCTTTGAATTGTGCAGCTAATATCTTGTGTCAGCCTGGATGCTAGTAGCTAGCTTATGTGCTTCCATTATTAAAACATAATTACAATTTTTAAAGTAAGCAGTGCCAAGAATTTGGCCTAGGAAATAGAAATGCACTTGATGTGACACTTTAACCAATCACTTTACAACTCTTGAAGGTTTAACCTCCTGAATCAGTCAGCGTGAAATGTCCAATTTTCCAAATGGCTGAAAATATTATTCTGCTCCTTCATCTAGATCAGATGACTGCTGTTGACCCATCTCCAAGTCTAAGTTGAGTTTTCCTCAGATGGAGAGGAAAATTTCCAGCTGATGTTGCCACATCTGCTCGCCCCGTCTTCATCGGTTTTAGAAGAAAAAGTACGAAAGCTGAAACCATTGAGGTATTAGGTACAGTAACAAAGCACTTTTAATGTTATTAAACTTCATGATAAAATAAAGAAATGGTTCCTTATGCCATACATCAAGGCCGTTGCTAAAATCTGAGAATAGTACAGCAAACAAACTGCTATTTGACTTAAAAGTGAAGAAACATTTCCAGACTCTTCACAATATCCGCATCGCAGTAGTGTCTGTAACTTATCACTGTTATCTGAAGCAGTAGTATTCATCTGTTTCCACTCGGAGTTTCAGAGGTGATTTGGTGAAGGCATCGCTATTGATTACAGTTTTATCCACAAAACAATCGAGGTCCGTAGGCGATGGGTCATCTGGGATGTCTTCTGCTAGAGTGTCCAGGTAACTGCCCACTGAGAGTCCATCCAGCCCATCACTGTTTGCATCATTTAGACTGTTGAAGCTCCCTCGCAGTGAGGCACCATCCTGGCTGTCCGACAGGCTGTAAAGGCTCCCGGTCAGGCTGCCTTCTTGGCTTGTAATGCCTCCTTTGTCTTCTATCATCCAACGGATGGACTCGATGCCCTCGTTGATTGACATTAGCTGTTGCATCAGTTTCACATCAATGGCTCGCAGATTTGCCTGTGGTGGAGATGTAAATACAAAAACAGATAAACTGCTGATGAATGGGGAGAGGTACAACTTTCACCCATCACAATGCATCAGTACAACCAAACCATCCTGTCCAGATGAAAGCTTTACAACCACGTTTGATGACCAATTGAGTATAAAAGTAACACCATCATTAATACCAACTGATGTCAAAGGGAACATCCAGCTGCTACAAGTAACAGAAAACAGATGATTAGCTTGCAAGTGGAAGCCAGAATAGGAAAAGCAGTGATGAAAGATTTGCCATGTGCAAAGCAGGTATGCAGCACAACTATATACATAATATTATCAGCTGACTGCCCAGAACTTTTAGTTTTTGGACAGAAAAGTGGTTAGCTGAATTTAGTTGCACTTAATACACAGATTTGTAAGAAGCAGAGAATCACTGACATGTCAACAAAGTGAAAACCTGTGAGCTTAAGTTTTAAAACCTCCAGTTATTGACATGTCTCTCCCTGTCTTTCACCAACTAGGCCAATAGCATTTCAATATAGATGAAAATGTGCTGATGGAATCTGACCATGTCATTGGTGCATCACACACCAGGTAAGAAAGTCAGAAACGTTTGATGGCTGATTATCAGTTTGGTGCATAGAAGCCTGTAAATGGCTTATATGTGATCATAAAGTATTGTGTGTTGCAGATGCCCCTTCTTTTAGGATACATTTTAGCAAAAAAAAAAGATACAATGTTATGTAAAAACAAAGCTAGAATGATATTAGACACCTCTGTGCAGAAACAAATAAATAAAAGACTATTTTTTAAAACATAGGATGCTGATCACTGCTATCCATAGTACTATTACTAGCATAAAGTTAGATAGTTTTGACCTTGTAACAAGCATTTGCTATGTTTGTTCTCTCATGTTGTCTCATAGCAGGAACAATGAGTGCCATTTTGTTTAGACCATCAGTCTTTGTTATGGCATGTTAACTACATGGCACTGACGACATAACAGGACAACCAGGAGACGGTTTTCATCCAGGATAATGAATGATATCCCTGCTTACACAGTATAGCCATTGACTAAACTCCCCGCCATGACAAACCATGCTATTGAGTGTGGGAGGAAGTGGACAGTCTTTAGAGTCATTCAGAGGGATTCCCCCGTGTCTGTTGGGTGACGAGCACCCTGAATGAAAAATGGTACACGGGCAGCTGGAACATCCTGCCACAGTGAAAATACACGGAGACAGCTGGGTTGACACAGCCGCTTTTCTTTGGAGTGGATATGAAACCATCTTTCATTTGACTCATAATGCTGCTGGTGTGTTTGCTTTGTGACCATAACCGCCTACTTTAAATACACATAAAGGATAAGCAGATGGAGTAATATAGGAATTTAAGGCCAAGCAACGCCCTTATGTTAGCTGGGTGGCACCACTGGGTCTGAGGCGTAAAAATAAGTTTAATAAAAGTGTCTCCTCTGGATAATAAACCTCCTGAATATGCTTTATTTGTGATATCAAACTAAATAAATGAAACCCATTCAGTTGTTTTACTCTACTAATAAAGGGTTATTTTTCAAGTGTCAAGTGATAATTGTTGATTCTGCAAGCTTGTTTGTGCCAGACAAAAACAGTCTGACTAGATGGGTAATTAAGCTGAGAGGGGAGTTTATAGAACATGTGGGCAGACATGGTCTAAATGCCAGCTAAAAAAAAAACCCTGATGAAATTAAATAAAACTATACAAATATATCTTAAATCATAGGCCTTTAAAAAAAGAGTAATAGTCTGAAAATCAAACCAAGCTTCTTTTAAAAAAAAAAAAGATAAGAAAATGAAGCAATTCCCAGTCTATTATGACCCATCACAACACAAAAAGCCTAATCCTATCCAGGAAAGGACTCAAGAGCAGGTCAGTCTGCTGGCCATGATGCAGCTCTACTTCAGCCTGACAAACAGCAGACCATCTGCTCAGAAATCCTAATACCTTTAGTGATCTTACCTATTTCACATGTGTGTGTGCTGTCCAGCAAAGCTTGACTCCAGCATGCGTGTCAGATAAAAGCAATTTGCCAGTGCTTTGCAGACAAAAACGTTGTAATCAGAGAGACAATTACAGTAGGAGCGGTCACAATATGTGAGGAAGTAGTTTTACTAAGGTCTCAGCTAACTGCAACGCAATGCTGCAATGCTTCTTAAGGGAATTAGGCTCAACACTTATCTCATTTAACAACTTGTTGCTATGTAAAGTTGATGTGCACGTGCGATTCCTACTGGAGGTCAACTTAAAATAAAAAAAAACAATTAATATATCTAAAAACCATGTTTGTCTGCCACAAAACTTGGGCTAATTAAAAAATATGCGCTGATTTTGTACGTATGCAGGAACCAGTAGTTTAAAGGACAAAAACAGTAAAGTAGGCAACTATCTTTGATACTGAATGGCATAAAAACAATGTATTTTATGAAAAAAAACTCTGTTGTTAAATTGTACTCACCATTTCTTGTCTCAGGAACAACATTTTACTCTCCAGTCTCTTCAAGTCTCCGGAATTGCCGCAAAATTTGCAGTTTTCTAAATGAGGCGCCGTCGATTTGTCGTGTTTTCCTCCTGCGAGAGACCGAACGAGACTATCTGGAACTTTTCGACCCAACTTTGTTTCTAAATCCCTCAAGTCAGACGAGACACCGGTGTCCTCGTTCATCGTGGACTGTCGCGAGCTACAGCAACAAAAAAAACTAACTTTAAAAGGTAACAGAACGTCAACGAGAGCACGCGCGCTTACGTTGTTACTCTGCCATTAATATCAGCGAGCTCACGCGCACATAGGATCAGACACCGCAGCTATAAGAGACCTTCCATTCAAGCTTCAGACCAGTAGACAGACAGGACAAGAGCCTGCCTCACTTTGGACCCTCCCATGAGAGGAGCTCCGTCTGAAACAAGACACCAAGCAGATATAAGGTGTGAACTCAAAGTTTCCTCTTACGCAGTGGTAGAAAATGCGTAATGGTGGTTACGGGACGTTAATTCATGTAAAAAATGGTTTAAAACAATGACACGCAAACATGGTAAATGAAGTGTTGGCTGGTATGCCCCCACTTCCTTTCCATGATTATAGACGACTAGAATGAAAAAAGGTGTGTAAAAATGATATTTAATCAACAATGACATTTACAAGCACCAAGATTAAACAGTATATATGTGAAAACATGCATTTAAATATTTAAGTGGAGATTAAATGTTTAACAAAGACAAAAAAACAACTAGACATTTGAGTTTTTATATTTTCTACGAATCACAGCTTCGCCTTATTTCACTTTTATTTCTTAATTATTTTAAAGCATTTGGAGTTGCATCAGTTTAGTTTATTAAAGTAATTAAAAAGCATATTTCTTTCACGCTGCAGTTTTAGAAATTGAACCACAGCGCCCTCTTGTGGACACTACAGCTCCAACACTATTTTCTGGTATTTGCTGTTTTGCCATACAAGACAGATTTGGTGTACTATATCCTGAGTGTAAGGTAGAAGATACAGATGTTTTAAGGGATTTTTTCACAAGTATTATTATTATATTTATATGATTTTAAATGTTTTCTTTTTACATGGGTGCATACATTCAGAAAACAACCTGGATCACCTCTAGGCCTGGATAACCCTTAATGTTGAATATCAAACTACAAACAACATGTATTTTCAAGGCCAAACTGTTTATTTCTTAATAAACACATTTTGAATTTCTATAAAGATGATCTTCACCTGCTAACGATTGATTTTTATTGAAAATATTTCTCAGTGAGTTGTAAATGTGATATTTAGTTTAACAAAGAAACTTACAGCTGCAATATTTTTATATAAAGTATGCCATTTCCTAAAATGTGGGCATGTGAGAACAATCACGACCAACAAAACGCTTAGCTGTGTTCACTGAAAAGTGAGTGGGAAAGGCACACAGGTTGGGTTCATGTTCCAGCAGCAAGTTCAGACTACGGACTGGCTTTTGTCGTCGTCGTACCGCTGGTACTGATCCCCAAGCAGATGCTGGTGGCCTTCCATCTTGTAAGACCTGGCTCGTACAGCACAGGTAGTGGCGGCGAAAATGACGGCGACGACCATAAGGGCGGCAACTATTGCGATGGTGATGATTTCAGTCAGAGTGAAAGGCTGACCTAGGAGGTGTGGAAGGAAATGGTTATTACTTTAACTGTCTCCATTTAGTGAAAATAAATTCATCTAAAAAAATGTGATGATGCTGGGAAGGATTCAAAATGCATACTGGGCCATTCAGCTTCATAAGAGTAACCGAGATTCTCAGAAGCTGCCACAAACATCTCAGAGTTAGTCACTGGAGGCCAGAAGGGCACCATGTTGTAGCCTCTGTTGTGACCAATGGGAGCATTTTCTTCAGGATACACAGCTACATCTGTTAGGAAACACCTCAAGTTAGCTGGAAGTCAACACACTGAAGAAAGAGCACTTTAAACAGTTTAAGCTGCTGATATACCTGGACCATGTCGCCTTAACCATTCATCAAATATAGCGTCGGTGAATGTGTGGAGTAGGACAAAGATGGGATCATTGGGGGACAGGTGAGTCTGTCCGCCAGTCCCATTCAGAAACAAATGAGCCAGGTTGTGGAGGCTCCTCACAATGGGGTCATAGTTACCCTGGGGGGCGCTGTAGCCTACCAATCCAACAAAGGAATCCACACAAATGTAAAAAGACTTGCAGTCAGATGAACAAAACATATGTCCTGTCTTTTACCTTCAATGGTGTTTCTGAAGCTTTCAGAGGAGGTGGAATAGAAGGGTGGTGTGTCAAAAGTGTTAACCTGTAGACAGTCGGCCACATCCTGAGGCTCTGGGAGACGTTGGACCATGGGCCTGTTGACGTTTCCAGCAGGATTTCTTCTGATGGGCGAAGTCTCTGTACCTGAAGGGGATAAGAAGATAAACCAGAAAAGCCGTAATGTTGCATTGTTCTTAAAGAACAAAAAGATATTTTAACTGTTTGCTGCGGTGAACTCTTGTCTTACTATTACAGATGGTCCCCAGTGTGTCATAGTCCTCTACACTTTCACAGACAACCCTCCACTGGGCGAAGATGGAGTTGGAACTCAGTGAATTCATGTCAAAACTGCTCCTGGCTCCCATCAGGTCATCTGTGCAGATGTCACATGTGCTTCCACCGATTGCAAAGTTCCAGTAAGGGAGGGCAAAGGAAGGGTCTCGCAGCATATCCTGGTTGTGAAGCATAAAGGGAAGCAAGTGTGTAAAAAATGCACTACAATTTATAAAGCACATGTTATGCACATACATATATATATATATATATATATATATATATATATATATATATGTATGTATGAAGTGCAACTAACACAAATCTGTCACTAAAACATTTCTGAAAGCAGTTTTAAGGTATGCAGTATTTGAATATGCATTATGAGCACAGAAGTGGTAGTCTATATGGTCAGGAGGGCAGCTAATTCAATTCTGTTTGTAGGGATACTGATAGAAAAAAAATCTCATTCTTTGGAGTCGGAATAGACGCTGAGGTAATTCTTTCAGGCTGTAATTTATTCGAAATTCATTTTTTAAAATGAGCTCTCCTCCAAACTCTGTCAATGTGCCAGGGTTGAATAAAGCACCTAATTAGGGAGCTCAAGCACAAACCTGCACAGGCTATAAGGATGGAGTGTCTCAGCAGGAGTTCAACATTCTGCCAGAGTTTCAAGTCCACGTGGCAGGCTCATTTTCTTTTCCTAATCTTCACCCACTAGATGGATATAACAGTCACACCAACTCGACCAGAAAGGATGATTAATGTTCCCCCTAAACTCCTCTCACCAAAGAGTATGTTTGTTGTTTTCAACAGATCGAACCATTTATAGTCACATTTTGCTCGCTGCTGGCTTATTAAAGCATGACATTGGAAAGTCAATTATGGTTTCCTTGCCGATTCAGCTGTGCAGAAATGCATTATAGAAAACAAACTTGGGTGATAGTGATTTAATTCGGTCGATAAAGAGTTAGTTTTATATTTAACTTGGTGTCTCACCTGCATGTCTCGCTCCAGCTGCAGTAAGTGGTACCTGTGCCAAGTGACGAAACCGGGGCCCTCGTGGGAGAAGTCCACCCCACCAAAACTGGACTGCCCCGGGCCCAGGAAGGTTTTGCTGACGGAGTAATAGTGGGACCACACAAAGTAATTGTATATGGTTATGTTTTCGAACTGCGTGGTGTTCCCGTCGGGTCCGAAGATGCCCGAAAAGTGGCGCGTTGCGATCACCAGGTCTGGATGCACCGTGCGTTTGGCCTGATCCAGCGCGTTCACGAACGCGCGCCTCTCCTCCGCGCTGAGCAGCATCACGTTTCTCCTTACTGAGGAATTATAGCAAAAGGACAAAGGGATTAGGTCAGTGTGTCAGGCGGAAGGTATAATTAGGGATCAGGAAGATTAAGTTGTGGCTTTTTTTTTTTTTAACTTATTTAAATACTTTTTACAAGTAGGCTATATTAAAATAAATAAATGGATCTATATCTTTTGGTTTGGAAAACGAAGAAGCCACAGATGAGCTCATTTGTTCAAAATCCTGCCTGGATACTAATGACTCTGTCCCTTAATGTGACTGTTAGAATACGTTTAATGCCCAGATGCTGACTTACCAACAGAAACTCGCTGGTCACAGTTGACCCCCGTCCATCCGTGTCTGCAGTGGCCACAATTATACCCGCTGAAGTTCCCGTTACACTGACAAGTGCGGTTGAAGAATCGGATGGGCCATCGTTCTCGATCGTCCCGTCCATCGTGTGGATACTGAGGCCCATGGGGACGCGTGTCCACCGAGATGGGCACACACTGTCCCCGCCCCGCGCTGAAGCCACACGGGTCGTTACCGAGTCCGTTGGGCGACGGACAGCACTGTCCGCTCCTGAGTCCATCAGCTGTAACACACTCTCTAGGGAACTGAGCGTTCACAACCACCGCGCCCACAAGCACCACAACGCAGCACTGCCACATTATCCAAACGCGTTGGCACATTTTACGCACGGCCGCGGCTGATTTTCACTCAATTTGATCCACTGGAAATGACCGTAAGTGTACACTTTGGTTAACCTTTTAGCCAAAAGTAAACTTGCATTACTTGAACACATTAGGGATTACTCTCTCCACCAGACGATTAAGTGGAACACTCCCCCTTTCATGCGCCCATGCAGGCCCCTGCCTCTCTTTCGCCCCGACCCGCTGGAGCATTGACCTTAAATACCGGATTAGCGCATGACTACAGGATTTTCTGACTTCCGCGTGATTCCATCACATAACATCATTTTCCCCCACTGGAGGGAAAAAAGGTAGTGTGATCCGGTCATGCACACCATTGTTCTACTAAAAGTCAGCGGGTGCATAGAGTTACCACAAAAAAGCCCCACAAAACTTTTACAAACCAAATATTGTGATCACATTGCTCATTCATGTACACCTGCTAAAACATTTGATGAAATTAGATTTATTTGATCTTATTTTATTTATTGGAAAAGATCATCATTAAACATTTAGGAATATTTGTGGGTGAAAAATGAATTCCTCCTCACATCACCATATGAAAAGCCAAGATCTAATTCTGAAATCCTGGAGGTTCATGTTTGTCAATATGATCATATTTCGGGTCATTTGACTTCCCAAGAAGACCATTTTCTTTATCTTCCTTTTCTCTCTGCTGCTGCTGACCAGAGCATGTGAGATGTGAAAACATAGATGGCATTTTTTATAAAAAAAAAAAAAAAACAGTCCCAGGAATGCGATTCTTTTCTGTAATTTGCAAACTGAAGTGAATCTGTGTTGAACAGGATAAAGAAAACACGATTAAGGCCTTTTTTAATTAACTGATGATGAGACACTAAATCTTAAATATATATTATATTGTTCCACTGCAACATCAAGGCAAATGTTGTTCACAAACCTAAATCCTTTAAGGATTTAGAAAGAAGGGCATTAACAGCAAGATAGTTACTGCTTTTAAAAGCAGCCAAAGTTTTTACAATATTCCCATAACTTGCAGCAAACCTTTCCTTGGGCTATGAAGAAGGATATTATTTGGAACATATTTATACTTACCTCCTAAAGACTCAACACTAATTAGCAACTGGACTCTGCAAATTCACACATCAAATGATGGTGCTCGGGAGAGCTTAGCTTTAAAAACATGTAGTTAAACTTCAAAGACCTAAATATTGCAGACATATCCAAAGTAGGGCTGCTGTTTTGTTTTCCCCCTTATTCTTTCTATGTTTCTACTTTTCCATCATACTTTATGTTATTAGTATTTGAAAACAAAGTAATATTTAGGTTTAAAACAGGTTTTAAACCAAAAATTTCCAGTTTAATTTGATCTAATAGTTAATAGCACTATTAGTAATAATGTATACTTTATTTTGTGGGGCAAAATGTGACTTCAGTTGTGTTTTAATAATTGTTTTTATAAAAACATTGACGTTGCATTGTGTTACAGAAATATTCTTGTACAAGTAGGGGCTGCACAGTGATGTGGTGGACTCACATTAGGTTGCTGGTTCAAGCCTTGGCTGGGCGGAAGTTCAAACGGTGGTATTTCTGTGTGGAGTTTGCATGTTCTGTGCACGTTCTCTCTGGGTATTCTGGCTTCATATGACTGTCCCAAGTAATGCATGTTAGGTTAACTGGCCATGCTGAATTCTCCCAATGAGTGTGTGAATGTGAATAGTTGTTTGTCTCTCTGTGTTGGTACTGTCATGGACTGGGAAGCAATCATTGCCCAATCATTGGAATAAGCAGTACAGATAATGGATGGATGTGTTCTGAAAACAAACAAACAAACAAAAATAATATCAGACTGTTCTACACCGGTATATGAACATAGATATCCAGTCCATCCATCCATCCATCCATCCATCCATCCATCCATCCATCCATCCATCCATCCATCCATCCATCCATCCAT
>JBAMHV010000005.1:7643333-7659827 GCA_037177535.1 Pseudomugil gertrudae | reverse complement strand
GAATGTGGCTGGGAAGAGGGAAGTCTGGGCTTCCCTCCTTAGGCTGCTGCCCCCGCGACCTGACCTCGGATAAGCGGAAGAAGATGGATGGATGGATGGTTTGCAGTTCTGGTTAAGTTAATTAGTCTTTGTTAGTCTTCAGTAAAAAGGGTTATATAGTCATAGTCTTTTTCTTTTTTAAATTTGAGTTCTCAAGGTTCAATAAATCATTTTATCTGCATTCCTTCTGCCTATTTTACCTGCATTTGGGTATTCTTCAGATAACATTGCCCAAACAGCATGAAATCAAGAAGTAATGTTTAGATTCTAACCTTAGTTTTTAATTATCAGATTAGACATAGTTTCAAATGCTAATGTGATGTCCATACCTTACTAGTCTAACTGCAGAAAATGTGAAAGCTGTGTAGTTAAACAAGATCTTGTGCTCAGTCCAGTCAGCATAGGAACCTAATCTTTAATTGATGACAGCTTGTTTTCCCTTTGAAAGGAAATGTAGTCCACAAACTATGTCATCGTTTGTGTCAGCAATTCCTTGTTGCTGCACTTATGCACTGATTTAGTTTCTCCATCTATTAAGAAAAACATCAAATAACACAAATTCAGACATGCAAATAAAAAAACAATGACATAAAATGACAATCATTCTTTTTTAAAGCAGGACATGGACACTAATTTAGCATTTCAAAGCCTTTTCTCTGTTTGCATCATACTTTATACCTGTAATAACCTCTTACAAATATATTTTTAGTCTCTTGAATTCTGCTGTCCCATATTGGCTGGATCCCCAGGGAAATAACCGTTCCTGGAGCTGACATCCACGGTGTGTTCTCTATAGATCAAACAGGCCTGGCTCTGAATTGCCAAGGCCAAAGGAACCATGAAGCTTTTGTTAATGATTGCTATTCAGCCATCAGCAACTCCTGAAAGGGTTTTACTTATTCTCTGACGACACGCGGGAAAGCATCACACACTGGATAAAGTTCAAAGATAAAAAGCAAGCGAAAGCAGATCTCTAGAAAGAAACATCTCGAGCCACTTGAAGACATAAACTCCTTCTTTGCTGGAGATAAAAACTGAATTGCCATCCTCCAGTTTCAGCCTACTCACCCTTATCCTTCAGATATCCCAATTAAGCATAAAGTATATGTGTGTGGGCTTGTACTCAGTTCAAACACAGACTTAATCATAAAGCATCACAGGCGTTTTGGAAAGAACAACACTTGGCAAAGGGGTAAAGCATTGGCCTGGATTCTGAGGGAAAGTTTGTTCCACTTTTTCTCCACTTTTCACTGGTTTTGCAGTGCTTTGTGGTTAATTTTATTAATTTATTAGTTTTTTTCCCCCTCCAAAATCAGGGATCAGCATAACTGTTTTATGTGGAAATTAACTTTCATCCTGCAAAGCTAAATTTAGAATAAAGCAACCTCTTTTCAGGAGGAGTTGAATGACGTGATTCTCATTTAAAGAAAAAAATCCCACAGAAAACACACACACATACACATATAAGTAAAAAATAAATGTTCTTTTCTACCAACCATGTGCAGTTGTAATTTCATCAATATTGGGCATCAAGGATGCCATCTCCAGACATTAGGATGAAAAGAAATGCATGGACTTTTTCAGCCTGAGATCAGAGGCGTCGTGCAACTCATTCATCTTCTCTGGTATAACTTTCTTATTAGCAACAACTCTGGTAATATTCAACAAGAGCCAGAAGAAAACACTGAATATTGAATTGATTTATTTGTGAAGGGATATTTGTGAGCAATTTAAGCTAAAAGCATCTTAATGGACCATCAGGGGATTTTTAAAAAATCTATCCTTAAACAATTATTAGTTAAAAAGATTAGACACTGAAAACATAAACAAAGGAAGGAGCAGTTAAACTTTTCATTCATATAAAGGGCCCTTAAACTTTCTTGCCTGAGCAAACAGAGCTCAGTGTTTGTACTGTGATCATTTCACTCTTACACACATTTACTCACTTTAACATTGTCTTTTCTCAGCAGACTCAGTCTCCCATGGGTGCTCCCAAGAGTTTAATTATTTAAAGAGCTAGGATTGGTAGAAAGGGGGCCGATCTTTTACTATTCCAACTGCCAATCATAGAAAGATAATAATGTAGGCTACTGTAATGTTTCTGTGATTTAGGTTATGTATATAATTTGTTTTGCCTCTAATTCTCTAACATGTAAAGGGAGTGTCAATTTGACTGATGCATGCAGCTTCCAACAAGTTATCAATATTCATTGGTGGAAATGGGCAGCATGGCTTTAATAAATGTGATACCATGCTTTGCTTTTTACTTTCCCATATGAGTATTGTGTAAGATTACAATGAAAGATGAAACAGTGTTTGTACAACAACACCTTTATTATTCATACGTTTCATTTTCAAGTGGCCTCCTCATTAATCTACTCTAATTATGGCTGTAACACTTTGGAGAGTGGATAGCGGAAGCATGATTGGAGAGACGAACTCTCTTAAAGATGTGCAAAAACAACTACTGAGGCAGTGTAATTTGCAGCAGACTGCCCTAGATAGCAGAGAAGTTTGTTTATAGTCATCCATGAAGTTAACACACAATTTAACTTGCACTTTCCTCAATTCTAAATGTATTACAGATTTTCTTTTAAATGCTCTTTTTTCATAACACATCACAGATTTATTTTATTATTTAGCAGGAAGCAAAGACTTTCAAATGCCTCTTTCAGAGAGTAATCACCAAAATGAAAGCACCGGAGACATAATTAAAACATCACAACACACATTCAAGAGGCTCATTTGCATCATTACTCTGTATGCATAGTAAGTCAGCTTGCACATCACGATGGACTGGATATTAACAATGTGCTAATAGACCTAGTTTGTGTAAGATATGATATGATGTGGCTTTTGTTCTTTAATATAAATTAAGCTTTAAATGGATGGAGAATAATTGTATTTGGTGAGAGAAAACAGCTATATTACCTCAAAAACATAAAAAGAACAGTACGTGCCAGAGAGGGTGGGAATGCAGAAGATATAAATTTGGTGGATCTTTTGCAGGAAGATCGTGCAAGTGCCTTAAATTTACCCACTTAAGTTATGGACACCCAAACTACTGACTACTGAAGAACGCAGACCTCCGCCAAGCATCACACTTCCACCCATATTATGAAGGATCCTTTTTATTCCAACTTTATTTTTGTTGGGTTGTGTGAAACAAACAGCACAAAATCATATAAGGACACAGAGACAAAAGTAAAAAAAACTAAACAAAAACAAACCAAACAACAACGAAACAATAAAAATATAAACAAGTTCTTTCACGTGGGCACATTCTGCCTTGCTCATTTACAGTATATATGTACAAACATGTACAGGACTACATACATAGGTCTATACATACATAAATGCACCAACATACTACCAACATAAATCTACATGTACCCGTCTATATATTGTTGTGTATATCTGCAAAAGGGTCTTAAATGGTGGGAAGTCCAGCTGTGTTACACCTGCACCTGATTATTACCCACCTGTCACCAATTCCATCTCCAGCCGTAATAGCTATGCAGCATATTCCCAGTTCCCTTCCCGAGTCTCGGCTCCCTTACCTCACCTTCTGGATTTGACACTTGGACTGATTCCCTGGTTTTCGACTCTGGCTGTGTCCGAATGTGCACTATATCAACTCGTCTAGTGACCATTGGTGCTCACTACTTTTCAAAATGCATTGTGGGTAATTTTGAGGGCACAACTTTTTTCTGAAAGTACATTCGGACGCCTCCGTCTCTGGCCAGCTCCCTCTTCCGGTTCTGACTCCTTCCTGCTTTCTCGGCTCCGCTTCCTGCCTGTCCCACTACTTCCTTTCTGGACCTCTTGGACTTGACCTTCGCCTGTTCTCCGGTATTCCCTTTTTGGATCATCCCTTTTGGCTCATCCTGCGAACCCTCTCTCCTAAACCTTCGGTTCTTTAATAAATAATTGTAAACTCATGTTTAGTCTCTGAGGTCCTTCGTTATAAACTGTTTGCAAAGATAGAGACTGGGAACGTTTGAATTAAGTCTTTGGTTATCAGAGTGAAATGAGGAAGATGGGGAACTAGAAAGACAGCTGGACAAAAAAACTGACCCCCTCTCCCCCTTCCCATTGTCTTTAAAATACAATATATATATTATATAAATAAAAATATAAATCCTTTAAAATATGCAATGGCTATTTGGACCAACATCATTGACATTTGTCTTTACATGGTCTTAAAGAAAAAGTTAACTTTTTCACTCTATAAATATCTTTTATCATAGCTGAATATTCCCCAATGGTGGGTCTTTGTCCAGCCTTCTATTTATTTTTGCTGAAGTCACAGGCAATATTTTGAATAATTTATTTATTGTTTATAGTTATCCTGATATTACATTTGTTTGTTTCCAAAATATATAATGACAATAAAGCAAAAATCAAAATTAAAACAAATAGTTTTTTAATCTTTGCTAATATTACTGCACAGTAAAGATGGAGAATCTTTTAAAAACATTTTCTTTAAAAAATGCTGGTAGTTTCAAAGTCTCTAACAAACAAACAGATGGACAAATGCAAATAAAAGCACAACCTCATTGGCAGAGGTAGCAACTGTGCATAGAGCAACCTTATCAAGGAAACAAAAACAGAAGTGAAGAGAATTTAGGGCAACTAATAGCTGAGTGTGAGAATAAACACTGGTGTGGTTCAGATGGAAACCACTAATGAAGTGAAATGAAAAAAAGCTTTATTTATCCCAGAGGGAAATTACAACATTTAGAGCAAAATGTCTTAGATAACCGGCACAGTTGAAATCATGGTAATAGACAGATGATTTATTGTTTCTGAGATCTCACCTATAAATGATGTATACCACTGGAATGCTAAAGCTTGATTTATGTGTGTTGCACCTATATAATGTTAGTTACTGCGTCAACCCTAAAGGCTCTGCGTAGGTCCACAGAGGCCCTGCACCCACTTATGCCCACTTATTACATATGTATATATAAAATATTAACATGACTAAATAATATTTTCTTCAGGAGCCCTACCTCATTTTCTAGCTTACAGTGTTAAGCTATAAGCATAAAGAGGGACCCATGATGTCTTATATAGAGTTGACAACTCAATGAATTAATGAATAGTTGAACAAATATAAAGGTTATTCATGTAATAAAATATTGATACTAGGATAGTAGAGTAAAAGAAACATAAGAAAAACACAACAAAAACAAGATAAACATACAAAAAGTGTAAATATGATGATTAACATGAATTTCTGTGGTAAAGAAATGTAACACCATATAAACAAGTAAACAAATTAATTAAACTGTGGTGTTTATTATTTAATCTTTAAAAGAAAGCAGAAAAAACATCTGGATATGATAGAACTGATAACTAGGCCTGATGGAAAAAGATCTTGACTCGCCAAACATCACTATGAAAAGAAACCGGGATTGTCAGGATGAGTTCATTCAGAACTGATGATCTATTTTTTGATACCATGGTACATAATTCAGTCATAAACAGATTGAAATTAGAATGTATTTAATATGTCATCAATAAATCATAATACATTTGTATTATTCATCATTATTAATTATTATATTATTAATAATATTAATCTGTTTAAGTTCTACAATATCCTTCCTTTGTTAACATGGACATAATATCAGGTATATGTCCATGTTATGTTGACTTGACACTGAGAGGGAAGACACGGAGCAAAACAACTTTGACTGACTGAGCGCTCTCTCTTGATCACAGGAATCAGTCTGTCACACAATCCCTTAACCTAGTGCAACAATAGCAAAATTATTGCGAGGGAACCCAGAAGTATTTCTTGGTAATGTAAAACTTATTGCATGGTAACGCAAAAGTATTGCGAGGGAACACAAAAACAAAATCACCATGTCCCCAGCGAAGGCTCTTTACTCTTCTTTCTCTGCATTTAAATATCTGTTTACAGTTTAAAAAACACATGGGCCTTCCCAAAATGGCCTCCAGCAACAAATAAAAAGTCTTGTGGCTTTGTAAAATGTAATCAATCAATCTAAAATTGTAGGTAAATAGCTGTATGAGATTATAAAATACACCTTAGCTTACATTTGTAAGAGAAGAAAATCTTTTTGGCTGTGGACACACATGGCTCTGCTCTACTGCTGTTGGAATATTGTGGTCTGCCAAATCTCCACTTGTACGGTGTGAGGGAAGGAACCTTGTGAGGTGATAAGTTTGTTTGGTGACTGGTACTTTAAAGAAAATAAAGTTTACTTCAAAAGATCACATGATATCAATTATTCCAACAAAGATTTTCCACTTTCCATGGTTCAGATAATATCCAAAGTGCTTGTTTCTCTGAAGATCTTCTCTATTGGCCTTTTATTTATGAGCCATATATTCCAGGAGTGAGAGTCTGTTTCAATCTGGTTCCCTTCTTAGAGAGAATAGGCGACACACAGCTTGGTTACCCAGAAGTACCGTACTCTGTTGTGTTATATCACTAATTTCTGTGGTGACTACCATTTGCATTTGTTTGTGTTATCGGCACCAGCCCTAGGGGTTAGCTGGTTGGTAGCAAGTGACACACAGCTAAGAGTAGACTGTGTAGCCTATAATGTGTGGTGCAGTTATGGCTGTGGATAAAGTAGAGAAGACGTGTTAGTCAGCTTGTTTAATCCTGACAATCATCCATTCATGACAGTTGTACTGCAACAAAAATGGTGCTGTTCCACCAAGGGTTAGGGTTAGGTTTAGGAAAAGAAGGTGGGAAAGTAAAAATATGTAAATGATTTAAGAGGTATGGGAAACATATTAGTTGTTGTTGTAACTCTGAAGTGTAGGATAAATAGCTGAAACAGTTGATTTATCAGACAAATAGCTGCAGTATTTACACGAGAAATACAACAGAAAAATTCTACCATCCGGCTCTGAATTCAAATGTAACAAAGTATGAAAATAACATGTATAATCTTTTACATGTAACCTGTTCCATCTTCCTGCTTTACCTAAAGTGAAAAACACATCGAAAATGAGGCAGTCAATTTTAGAACTCCTATAATTAGCTTAGTGTCTATTGAGGTTCACCTTGGAGACAATATGTACTTCACTAACTTCAATAAAAAAACCTTAAATTCCCCGTGAGACCTGCTGTAAGACTGCTACTAGTTCTTTGAAAGTAAGTTAGAATATTTAATCAGGTTGTTTGTGATCCAGTTTGCACATTAACTATTGATACTCCAAACCTTGTGTGATTACATTGCATGGTAAGACTAATTACATTAAATTATGATACTAATTATACTCCTAAGGGTTGAATAGAAATCTTGGCTGTCATTTCCATACAGAACTAACATCCAAGGGGCAGGGTGTGCATAATTGGCCTTCAAAATGATTTGTGTAAGTATTGGATTACGCTGTACTTATCCTGTCTTTGTCTCTGTGCTTACCTCTCCTCATCGATTGGAAAAATGCAAGCAGATGACTGTGTGCTCCTCAAAAAAAGATGATCCTCACGGAAATATGTTGAGCTTGTGCATTATTCTAAGGAGTATAAACACAATATCATTTGCTTTATTTTAAGAGTGGAGGGTCTTATTATTCTGTTTTTTCTTTATGACACTTCTGGGTTGTATCCCAGTAGAGAGCCTCGCTGAAACTGGGTCGAATGTTAAATCGGCTGTGGAATCAGGAACAGAGCAGGAAAGGCTCTAAAAGAGCCTTGGTGTTCTGAAAGGAGGCATCATGGTATCAGCATTTTCTTCTTTAAGGAATGTTTTATCATTTGGACCTTTTTGGAATTAGAAAGCAGATTTTATAAGATCTAAATGAGCCTCGTAGTCAAGTATGAATGATGCATTTTGTGTGCTTTCTGATGTCAGTGTTTTTACCCTGTATTGCCTCGTTTTGTTTGTTTGTGTCCTCCTAGCATATTGTAACTTTCAGAAGTTATCTTAATAAGTGGCACAGAGCTTTCTTTTGCAAAGCAATTTGCATGTTTGCAGAATATCCATTCCTTTTATTGTCATCATGAAATGAACTTAACAATATTCAAATATATGTGCACATAAAGACCGTTCAGTGCAAGTCACCTCCAGATGTAACACCTCAAAACCTCTATCTTGCCAAGTGTCATGATGTAAATTGGTCCCCGATGCGATGTCTTTCTTTCCATCTGGCACTTTTTTTTTCAGCTGCTTTTTGGCAAAGAAGTTTGCTATTAAACCAAATCTTTTCCATCAAAATCCTCCAGGAAACAAAAGCATGGCTTAGGAAACATTTAAGTGCCTCTTTTTTCCTCCCCCTGCCTCATCTGGCTTTACATTTTGTTTTCCATTTCATTGAGAGAGTGACATGTTAATTGATTTGATTCGATTTATTGTTTTATTTCTGACAAAAGAAAATAGCAATTCATCTTAAATAATAATAAAAAGTAACAATTAGAGTCCAAAAAGCAGCAGGATGAATGAAAAACTAATTTACCCTTGCCCCCTTCACAATCATAATTAAGCTTCTTTACAGTTATTGCATTTATCCCTTTTCAGTTTCCAACATAAGACATTTTTAAAAAAACATAAATACCAACCAATTACTCATCAAACTCAACAGGAAAAAGAAAGCAGCTTTGACAGACTTCAGGATGTGTCAATCATCTTACAACAATATGTGCTAACCCGACGCTACACACAGGGGTAGCTGCAGCCGAACTTTAGGCTGGGTTGATTTGTCAACAGTGGTTGCACATTTCATTTGTGAAAATGCATCAGAAAATAATGGGAGCTTTACTGATGTAACAGTTACAAAAAGTTAGCAAAAAAAGTGTGATTGAGCTGACCCTCGAGGCATATCATAATACTATTTATGACTTCCTTTTTTCCAGGCCTAGAGACAAGGTAAGACCTTATAGAACAATTAATTTTTTAAGCTTGTACCAAATCTTTGCCTATAAAAAGTTAAAGATAGGTCTTTGTGAAGATACAGAAAACATTATCAAATAACTTTCTGCTTTCGATGCATGTGAATGACAAATAATGTGCATTACTTGTCTTTCAAGTTAAGTATATTGCCAAGGATACTTCAACTTGTTGACTAAGGAAGTCATTAATTGAACTCCCACTTTTAGATCTATCCTGAATACTCTACTTCCTAGGCAACAGCTGCCCCAAAAGAACTGGATTATAAATACACAGTGAAGAGGATGCAGATAATTAAATGTTGTGGATCAGTGATGCTTCACGTTGTTTAGCTTTCAAATTGTTGTGGTAAAACCTCTCATGTCCTCTCCAATTGGCTATCCAGCTGGGATGATGTGTTGTGTTAGATGTTTACTCTGACTGTATTAACTGAGTACCAGTCAGTAAACATTAACTGATAGAAAAAAAAGACAAAATTGCTTTTCCTAGAAAGTGGATCTTATCTTCAAAGGATCAGCAAATGAGATCAATAAAAACCATGATTACAGAGTTGAATTCAAGAAGGGCTACACAAATACTGGAAGTGTAAACAGGGAGTAAGTAATGAACAAGAAAGACAAAAAAACAGAGTGGCTTCAATAAAACCCAGAGAGAGGAAGAAAGGGTTCTGCAGATAACTGGCAAGACAAGACCAATTAAAATCTAGTGCAATGAGAAAACGGAGGAAATCCAAAGGCAAGATGTTGCACTGAGGATTTCATCAAAAGCACAAAAACACAAAACAAGATGGAAGAAGAAAAAAAGGAGTGATGGACTTTAAATGTGCTGATGTGGTGAAAAAAGGCAGTTGCACCAGTAGTAATTATCAACAATCAAAGAAGCAGGGAATGCATTATGCCAACACATGCAATTTAACAAGCCTTTTTAGAATAATTCAAGAATTACCTAAAGTGAAACAGAGGAAAATACAGATTCAAAACTTTTTTATATGCAGTAATATTCAAGCTCTTATAAACACTGAACCAGCCATGCTGCATTCAACGTTTAACTGGTGTGTTTAACATCGAGATAGGTTTGTAGCATAAATTACCATGATAGGCTTTATTCTGCAGAGATCCCATTACATGCCAACATGTTCTTGTACCTTAATCACTTCTTTAATTTTATCTAATAAGTATATGACAAAGAGTTGAGGGCAAGACACACAAGTTTCTCATGGAAAAGCCAAGACTGACATTTGAGAGATCTTTGGTGCCTTTTCTATAATCTTAGTTGATGTGAAGGATTTAAATGTCACAGCAGTTAATAACAAGACTTTAGCACACAAGTCACCTGTGATTCTTCCCAATAATGTCCTCAATCTGTCTTTCATATCCAAGTGTCTTTGAAGTATATGTAAAGTCTGAGTAAAGCAGAAATAAATGTGCGTTCTGAGTTTATTGCATGTCAGATAAAAGTGTTGCTGACCACTAAGCCAAACACATATAATCAAAATAATAAGCAAAAGAATAAAATTTGCCCTAAATTAGAGCCAAACTAAATCTACTGGCCAAACAACCTGACTGGCAGATTGCAGATCTGCTTATATTAAACATTCAGGGCAACATAGTTGAATATAAAACCAAAAAAAGTGGCTTAGATGAAAAGTCACAAATGCACACTGCAGATATTGTTTCAGTCATCATCAAAATGTAGAGTAATTTATCAAAAATATTAAAGCGGTATCATGTACCTGGCCACTAGGGGAGGTAATTTTGTAATTTCCACATTTTCTTCTTTATTATGTAGTCTGGATGTTTAAATTTAATTGGTTTTTCTCATGTACAGCACTTTGTGTTGCCTGTGGAAAGAAAAGTGCTGTAGAAATAAAGTTTGATATGATAATCAATCATCTGCATACAGTAGAAAAATGTCTTATTGAACATAGTACACAACCATAAAATTAAAACAGGAATAATAGGAAATGCAGTTATTAAATGCAAACCAGAAACGTGTTTAGGGTGTCATGTTATCTTTGGTCTGTAGCCAACTAGCTGCATTTAGTTTCTACTGAAAAAAAGAACCAGACATTAGCTGCAGAATGTTGCAGTATATCAGGCACTTACTGCCAGTGCTTTGAATAAACACTGGCTGAAATATAAAGATAAACATCAGATTTTGGCACATTTCCAGAACAGGCAAACAGATGGGTTTTTCTTTTTTCACCCTCTAACAAGCAAATTCTTTGCCAAGGTCGTCTCGTGTTGTGTCTTACTTTTGGAGCCACACCCTTCCAGATTTGCTCATTCTGGTCTCCTAAGACACCATTTTCATCTTCTTGCTTTTTTCGGCCATGACAAACTTTCCCTTGAAGAGGTGTATAAAGTAGCACAAAGCAGAGCTCTCTGTGTTTATAAAGGGGGGAGCTGTAAAGCAAAGTGTTCCAGGTCACATGATACCACGAGGGATGGATCCACTCTTGCAAAATCCTGCCTGGTTTCTGAAGAGGGCAGCCCCTTCAGAGTGCCGCCAAGCATCAAGAACTGTATATTGACCTCAGAAATCATTCATTATTATTCACATTAGTTTGATGTGTAGCTCAAAAGTTATAATGGCATTTCTTTAAAAGCAAAAACATCCATTTTCATAACAAGTATGAGCACCAGGAAAAAGAATGCAAGAATAACTCCACTCAGTAGACATCGACTCAGTATGTACCCACTTGCAGGATAGCAATGGGGATTCTGACATTGCACGCAAACTTATCTTTTTGTTTACATTATTTAGATGGGTTTGGGGTCAGTTAGCTGTTTTTTTAAACCGATTTTCTACAGGCTGTATTGAAACAAACTTTAATTATTTGTCATTGATTAATTAGTAGTACCATAACATGTCTACACCTCTGACTATTGACAGCAATTAGCCAACACTAACAATGGAGCCTGGCATCTGACACCATAATGATTCTGTTTAAAGCAGCAAGTCAAGGTACAGTGCTAGACTTAGGAAGAAAATGCTAATGTGGAAAAATGTCAGTGAGAGTCAGAGTTAAAGTGTGCTGGTTGCCAGTGCCTCCATCACCTGGAGTTGCACCAAAGGCTCTTAAGCAATAACCCTTAATTATTTAAAGGAAATGTTAACAAATGAGACAGTGAAAGTACTTTGTGATTTATTCTTTGTTGTTGAAACACCAAACACTAAATTGAATTTGTATCTATCAGACCTCTTCTTAGAACTCTTGTGAGAGTAGATTCAGAGATGAAGTCGCATCATTTGTCACCATCACTCTTATTTACAGGGACAACAATAACAGGAAGTATGTGATAACACTAAAAAGTGTACTGAAGAGAGTAATTGTATTGGATTCATGTTGACTTTATTTGAGCTTTTTTGTGAATGAACTGCTTCCTTCCTTTTAGAAATGGGAGTGTGGAGATCTCAGCTTGCGAAATGACCACATTGTTAATCAGTTAAATACTAAGATATTATAATTGTATGTAAAATTTTACATCACTAGATGTTTTTCCATTGCCCAGACGTGATGTAGTAGGTCATGTGACCGGTTATGGAGTAAACCATGTGCGGTAAACAACAAAGAAAAGCATAGTTTTTATGAGTTTTAGAAAGAGAAATGAGAGGATAGCTCCAAACTCCAACCCTAAAATAATGCTTCAAAATAACATTGCACTCACCACAATTCTTGTAAAATTGCATCCAGCTGACGAGACTTTAGGAGATCGTGGCTTATGCGTTCAACAGTGTTCAATGGAAACACCTGCAAATTGATAAAGTATTTCTTTTACCTTTACAAATATTGCTTTTATTTAGAAAAAAACGGTAATGGAAACGCAGCTGCTGACAAATTCCTTTTGGTTCTCTGCTTTTAAGCACTATTAAACAGGCTACCGGTGCATGTACTGGGAGTTTTTCTGATTGAAATTACTGAGTCATTACCACCCTTGTGACTAGATAAAAAGCTATTTGAGCTATTAGAAAACAATTTTATTTGAATCAGTTATGCTGGAGAAAAGGGAAAAAGCCAAAACCTGAAGGATATTAGCCTTCATCAGAGTTGTTGGTCCCTGTCATGGTTTTCCCATCATCAATACTAAAATATTTACCTAGCTGAATTCTGTGCATTGACCTCTTATGGCCTAACATTATATTTGATACATACTGTTTCAGAGACATTTTGCATCACTTTATAGCAGAAACATTACTCAAAACTGTGTTGTTCACCATATGATACTGGTCTCCTGCACCCTGAATACCAGTAAGCAGACGATTACACTATAATATTTTTGACCTATCACATGGTAAATATGGGGATTTTTTTTTTCAAATTTTGTTAAAGTGTCAAATAAAGTTGTCAGATTTTAAAAATAGGTTGTTTAAAAGTGGAGCATTAAGGGGTTAAGCTTATCCGAACAATGCTACAGGGAATGTGTGACATACTCGGAACTTAGGGGGATGGGGAAATCCTGTATCTCAAACGACAACTAACATGTTAAAAATCAAACTGCTGGTTTCCATCAGGATCTTCCTGGGCTGAGAAGACATTGTCATAGCATCTACTCTGTTGGGGTTCTTATTGTGTGGAGTTTGGCTGAAAATGTGACACGTACATTTTGCAGGCATTTATAGGTTGGAATCTGAAGTCACAGGATGAGTCACGAGAGCAACTCCCGATAACTTCAGGTGGTATCAGCAGGAAGCAGCACAATGGCTGAAATATTATTCCTGATTATAAGCCATAGACTGAGATGAAGGTAAAGAATCTCCACGTCCTCTCTTTGTTGTGCTGTGTGTGTCACCTTGCTAGGTAGTGGGGTGTCAGCTGAAATGGGGTAGAGATTGGTGGAAAAAGGCCAACTGAGATTAGCTTTCTTGCTATGAGACAAAGGTGAATGTATTATATTTATCTTATATATATATATATATATATATATATATATATATATATATATACGTATAAGTATCTTGTATATATCTTGTTTTTTTACAATACACTTCCACTGTTAAGTACATCTGGCCCTCAAACACATCATGTAAAGACACGATGTGCCTGGTGACACTCTTGTCAATTCTGGTTTTAATGTGGTGGCTGGTTTATGTTAAATTGTTTTGGAGTCACATTGTACAATTTATTATTAAATGGTTTTAAATACTTCACTAATTTTTTGTCTAAAGAAACCAGTTACCATGATGTGACATTAAAATCCTTGAGAGCCCTGTGAGTAAACTGTTCTCTGTCCGTATTGCTCATGTAAGCACAAACCCCTCTGCATCATCAGGACAAAATGTAATTTCTTTGTCTACATTTGGCTAAACATTCAGATAAGAGTGGGCAAGGTTGACATAGGACATCACCACTGGTGATTAATTACTCTGTGAGAGATAGCAAGCACCATCCAGAAAATCCAGAAACAGACTGAAAGACAAAGAGGGGAGTCAGGTAATTCCAAGAACTGACATAAGAAGCATATCATCCAGGCCTTATCTTCATGGGAAAAGCTGTTTTTGGAGCACTCACTCAGAAGATAAAGGAAGCACAAATTGCTGTACAGGTCTACGGTGCTCGTGCACAGAGCCATCGGGTATTGAGACTCTATCTGATGAGGTTCTTAAAAAAAATACAAAACATTCCATGAGATACTGGCTCTTAGACATGTAAAATAATAAAAACCCAAATCTAATACATAGCTTTTTATCTAGGTATTACTAACAGTTTATTTCTCATTTGCAGAACTTCTCATAATACAATATAATCAACTCAGTGATGTAATTGAAGGGAAATAGTAAACACAATCCAACAAATCTCATAAGGTTTTGCTGATATGCATAATGCATACCTTTGCTTTTTGACTTAGGAAACAAATGCATTCTTGACACTTTCCTTTATTTTGTATGAGCTTAGAATAACAACACGATTTTTTCAAAAGAATTGTAATTAGGGTGTACACCTCGCAACTCAGTGAGCTGATATAATTTAATAATAGGCGTATTCAGCTGAGAAATCCATCTGCTTTCTTGTGTTGAGAGATGCATGCATTTTGCACATTCACACTTCAAAGTGGAAAGTTGTCTCCCAAAATCACACAAACAAATGTGGAACTCTCATACAGAGATGGGTGAAGGGAGACAAGAGTGTGCACTTTTCATATTGTTACTTTTATCAAATACACAGTGGAAAGCAACGTCGTTTTTTTGACACCTGCTTTCCATAAACAACAGTTGGGGGTAAAAAATAAAATAAATAAATAAAAAAAATATATAAAGCACTTTCCCTGTATAGTTCACATAAAGAAGTCATGTCTCTAGTCATCAAACTGTTTTGTGAGCTTTTAAAAAGGGATTTTAGACAAATGCACTTCAAAATGCTCCAAAAAAAAAAGGTACAGTGCACCTCAAACCTTTTTCTTTTTCCACATATAAACTTTGGCCTTGACAAAACGCACCATTTTGTTTCTCGTATAGTTCCAATTGGGAGGCTTTGAAATCAGGCCATAATGAGACATACAGTATGCAACAGTGTGCTGTTTCATAAACCAACAGGCCAGCAGACGGATGGCATGCATCATTACTGTGAGTAAATGGCGCAGTAGCTATGATTGGGTATATTCACGGTGGTATGCAAACTGCTGGACTCCTTCTTCATGTTGCTTCAGGTTTTGCATGCTGCATTGTAAAAGCATACATGAGTACATTCATTATGGAGAGGACTAAGGAGGGCACAGGCTTTTACCACTAGCAAGGAGTCCAAAACCACTAAGAACTGAATTATCTTGGAAAAGGCCACCAGCTGTTCCCGCTAGTCTTTAACAATGCATCAGCCTGATGGCAATTTCCTCTCCATCATGTAGCTCTCCTTCCAAAGTATGCTGCCAGAATATCTGATATTTATCGTGGCACTGGCAAGTACTGTTAGCTGCTGTTCTGAAACGTAGCAGCAGCCAAGACCCTGCATTACTCATACACCCACAGTATGGTAGACGTTGGCCTATTCATTGTGTTCCAGTATATGACTAATGGCTCTTCCATTCTTTATGTGGCCAAAGGGATATTTACTTTAGATTTCTTTATCATGTCAACTCTGGAACACAAACATTGTGAAGCTTTTTAGACTTTCCTTTGTGTTAATGCTCAGGAGGCTACAAAAATACAGATTCAGATCCAATTTCACATGTTTGTCATTTAAAGGTCCTATATTATGCTATATTTGCCATTTCACAGTGCATCCTATGCTAGGGGAGGAACATACGGGCATTTGCCAAATTCACGTGACATGCTTAATTGTTTTTTGTTATTCCTTAAGATGCCACCACCTTTTAAATCTGGTCTGGTCCGGTGTCAGAAGCAAAAGAGAACCCACCACAGATTACAGAAAAATAACTTTATTAGGTCTAAGCTAAAACCATTTTAAACGTCAATGCTGGCTAGAAAAAGTGTGTCAGCTGGCTGTGATCTGCCAACACCTGCTACAAAAAATGGGCTAATGCTGTTATTTTCTCCCCATAGACACGTCCAGCGTGGTGTTCAGAGCTGCAGAGACCACCGAAGGCAACGTAGGCCTCCCTGAGTTACAGGTGTCTGAGTTTGG
>JBAMHV010000005.1:7580575-7600926 GCA_037177535.1 Pseudomugil gertrudae | reverse complement strand
ATAACCACATTATATATTGCACAAAAAACATTTTTAACAAGAATAAAATAATATCAGGTATAATTACTTTAAAAAACATTTCTGTTACATCAGCAATGGTAAATGAATTCCAGTGGCCCACAGCAAGTCTTTGATCCGAAAAAAAATGCCTTGGAGGCAAAGATTGCTGACTTTTATAGGGTTAAAGGGACTTTACCTTCCTTTAATATTATGGTTAATACAAAAATTGGAATGGTATTATTGTAAATATGTCACACAGCCAATTTCTCACAGTCAATTTCCAGTACCATTGTGCTGCTTCAACTTCAGACTTAATTAGATCTGAAATAAATTATTCAAAATTGTGCCACTTTGGTGATATGGACTGGCGACCTGTCCAGAGTGTACCCTGCCTCTCACCTGCTATTTGCTGGGATAGTCTCCAGCCTCCCCTCAACCCTGAATTAGATTAAGCGGTATGGAAAATTAATGAATAAATGGATGTGCCGCTTTGAAGCTAATGCCAAAATGCTCTTTGGTCTGACTGACTGAAGTTGTTTTTTTTTTGGTCAACTGGATAAAAGTAGTTGAAACTGCTATTATAAGTTAATTGACTTGTGAGCTGCAATTTTTAAGTGATAGGTCCAGCATTTGTAAAGAGAAATCTTTTCAATCATAAGAAAAAATATCTTTCAGACTGTTATCTGGAATTACTTTAAAATCATGGTTAATTTAAGTAGAGGGCATTATAAAGAATACAAAATGTACATTTTACAAAGGTAATGAAGTTTTTCTTTCATAGAATCCTGTTAGGGTGAGATGATTAGGTAGAGGCAGAAAATACAATGTTTTTTATTTCATACATTTGCTCTCATATAGCATTTCTAGGTGTAAATATTTGTATTATTTCTATATTAATATCTCTTTGCCACGTGTAATGCTTTCTCTTCAAACTCACTATGTAGCAGTAGCATGTAGCACTATAAAGCCTCATCTAAATTGGGTGTCCAACACATTTGCACCTGTCACATAAGTAACACAACCCTGTTCAGTAGATCATCCACTAAAAAATAAACAAATATACAAATAAAGCTGGATTGAATTGATTTGAATTAAAGTATGTGATGGTTGGGGCTTTTGAGTTGGGAGGGTTGAATTGTATCATTACTGATTTGTCTGAAGGTAATTTCTTATATTACTGATTCATAGGTGGCACCCGGAACATACTGGCTGCTGCCTTGGCAGCATAGGGACCCTGAATGCAAGTTAACAAATAATCTCCAGAGTACTTAAAACTCATGAATTCATGTTTATAACTCGCAGTACTCTCTCAGGAAGAGTTGACCTGTAGGATCTATTCTATTCTATTCTATTCTATTCTATTCTATTCTATTCTATTCTATTCTATTCTATTCTATTCTATTCTATTCTATTTTATTCTATTCTATTCTGTTATATTCTATTATATTCATTTAGCAGATGCTTTCTCCAAAGCGACGTACATCAAAGAAAAGGAACAACAAGAATAAGAACAATCTAGATGGGACAAGTAAGTCAATTCAGTTAAAAAACATGGTTTCTTTAGATGTGAGTAGGTCCTTTGTTCAGGGACTTAAATAACTGGCCAATCTACATTACTGAAAATAAAAGTCTAATGGTTTGCACCATGTTGTGAACCCTTTGTGTAGGAGACATACAGGTGGAGATGGGGTGCACTGTGTGTGTGTGTGCATGTGTGTGTGATTGGGCGTGTGCTCATATAAAACGTATAAAGGTGCGCACTCACCTGCAGAACAGATGAGAGTCAGGGAGGGGCGTAGCCATAATTTTGTTTGTTCATATACCCATCGATTGTTATCCGTTTATTTGGTTCTGTTTAATAAATCAACTTATCCATCTCTGCTCTGCTGTTATACCTCTGGACAATGAGCAATAAATCGCTAAATTGATTCCACGGATTCCAGCGTATCTGTCATAGAACCCATCCTCGTGCGTCACAAACGGCTTACCATCAGGACCCGACCTGTTACTCTTAGCGGCTAAAGGCAAAACTTTGGAAGCCGCAACACTTTGTATTTGTCCTTATTTCATTTTCCTCATAAAGTCTTCTCTTCATGGTAGACTTCGATTCTGAGTGTTCTTCATTTGGCTAGGTATTATGAAGATTTTTTGTCTACCCTTGTGAAAAAGATCCTACAAGCATCCATCTCTGATCTCTTCCATGAACAACCAGACGTTTTTGATGTCCCTTTTCTCAGACTGTACCGAACTGTTAAATTTAGTTACTCCTAACAGTTCTACTGTCTCTCTAATTGAGTTTTTTCTTTGTTCAGTTAAATGATTGTCTGTTTTACATTAATAAAGAGATTGTTTGACTGCATGTAGCGGGTTCACAGCAACAGCTTCCAACTTCCAACCAAGGAACTTTGGGTATTTATCTGAGCCCTGGAAAGTGCTCAGAAATTGAAGAAACCTGTCTTTCACAGTTCAAATCTCATTGGAATAATTATTGTCTTGTGAACTTTGAACGAACAAAAATATACTATTTTTTTTGTGGTTATTAGGACAGAAACCTCTTTTTTATTAAAACAAACTTATGTCACAAGGTCCTTTCGCAGAGGCGAGACACAAACCTGACCTTTCTCTTTGAGGACATCCCACATTCAAAACAAAGACATGTTGTTCATAACCTGAGAAATTTTACTTTTGATTTTACAGTTTCTTACAAGTGTGAACTGATGAGGTTGTTTAAAAACCAACTTTTCATATTGTAATCTCATACAGCTATTTACCAACCTGAAAGGACTTTAGATTTAATGAATGATCCTCAAATAACATGGTATTACTTTTAGTCCTTGTTTATAATTGTGTTAATATTAATCTGCATGTATCTTTTTAAATTTTGATTTGAATGACTGATCTATGTTCATGTTTTATATGTTTCACTTTAAAAGGGTAAATATCATACTTTTAAATCCTTCCTTTTAACATGCAATTCATTAATTTACTGTCTGCATAAAGTAGAACCGCAATGCTTTGGTCTGGATTTCTTATTCTCATTCCACACACACTTTATTATCTCTGTTATGAGATGCATCTTTAGAGCAACTTGTTTAGGTGTGGTCTCTTTAAATGTGAATGAAGCATGTTATGCCCCTCCAGGTCACAGAGAGTTCATCTCTACCCTGTTCCGCCATGTTTTTAGTTTGATAGCAGTGACATGCTAATCTCCCGGCAGAGTTTACCATAAATGTCAACAACAGAAAACATATGCGATTCACCTAATTGGTTAACCGGAAGTTCACAACCTTATTTGGCAGACCCACAGCAAATACTGTGGTGTAATAGATAAAAAAAAAACATAATAGAGATTAGAGAAAATGAAACAAACTGAAAAAGAAAATGACCAAAAAGAATATAAAGATATATGTGCAGCATCAGGAATGAATACATTTACATTTTCTGTATTCCTAAACAGTTAGAAGTTCACAAAAACGTGTATTTAAGAGCTAAAAAGGAGGCTTTTGCATGATGTCTTCTTTAACTATGTATAACATGCATGCATATGTTAAGTTTGGGTCTGTGAAGAGTAAGACCTTGATATGCAAACAATGATATGCAAAACTTTGCAGTGCATGGTTGAAAAGAGCAGTTTCATTTTAAGAAACCCAAACAATTAACAATTAACATTTAACAACATTTGCTTACTAGTTACATTATTAAAATGATTTGAGCAGAGTTGTTTGACTCCAGTAAGAAAACTTTGTATCTATCTGCCACAAAAATGAAAAAATCTCTTAAGAGTTCTTGATGGTTCTGAACCATGTATTTTGGATGAGAGTAGAGTGGTTATAAAGTCATTCTAACATTCCATTTTGAACTTATCCAACATCCAGCTATTACCCTAGTTGTGTGTCTACACCTATGTTTCTGTAAAACCCTGGTATTTATTAAATGAGGGTATGCAAATATAAACCTGCCAATGGCTGTAACCTCTGTGTCCCAGCTTGGATAACTTCCTGCAGATTTGGGAGTGTTTTACCACTGAAGTCTTTCCATTAGTGGCCTTAGGGACCACATCAATGAAAACCTGGTTGGTGAAATCCCAACTACAGAAATGTGGCTCTATTAAGGGAAGTAAATAAGCAAATACTGGAGGCCGATAACAGCATTTGCAGCTGATATTTATTTGCAATAAAACGTGAAAAACACTTTGCTTTTAAGCATACGTTTATTAAAGAAACATTCCCCTAACTTATCGTGCTTAATTTCTTGCAGCATTTTTTTAAGCCTGAAGTTGATTTTAAATGGTAAATGGTATATTTGACCAACATGTGATCACCCTTAATCAATACAGAACAATAATTTAGTAGTTAAACAGCCATTGTTGCCTGATAGTTTTCTCTGAGACAGATTGTGAAGGGGTTTTTGTTTCACAAATACTCAGGCTCAGTCGCTCCTCAGTTGTGGTGGTTTATTTGCACCCAAACTGTGCTCCATGTGCAGAATTGTGCTCTGAGACTATATACATATTTACAAAGTTCACATAATTCTTAGTTGCCAGCACTGCAACCCAAAAACTCAACCTATACTTTTCCCCCTGCTCATCCCAAAATGAATAAAAAATTAATATAAATCTTTAGCCCCTCCCCTTGGACTTGTTAATTACTTTTTTTAACAAACAAACAATTTACAGGATCATTCTATGTTTTAACAAAAAGAAAAATAACTACAAAAAAGCCCACAAATTCTACATAATAATTACTGTTACTTTGGTTCATCACAACCACCCAAATACATAAGTAATACAGGTTTTTCTTTTAAATACAATGATGAAACAAACTAGGGTGATCACATGACCATGACATCACTTCCTTTTGATTGACCTGTTGGCTATTTAACAGCTGTTTCTAAATTGCCTCTTTTTGGACCACAGGCAGGAAGAGTATGGTAAGTAACCAGAAAACACAACATAACCAGCAAGATTTATTTAGTGTGCACCCTAAAAAAGTTGCAACTGAGGAAGATTGTGTGTTTACTGTTGCCTGTCGGACTTAGTTGGAATAAATTTGTCCTCATGAGACAAGATGGATGAGTATGAGTGTGTGTGTGTGTACAGCGCAAGTAGGGACAGCTGTCAGTGACGAGGCTGCTTCGTCACACAGATGCTTCTTAATTCTTAGTTTCTGTGGCCTCTCATGTGGCCTACACAAACAAAATCAAACTGTTCTCAAGCCATCCTCTCAACAAGCTTCCCTGCAATAAAAATAGCTGAATTTTACTCTCTCTGTAATACACACACATGTCACAGACTATTTCCATATAGATATTGTCAGCAAGCATATTTCAAGTGACACATGTAGAGAGACTTTAAGCTTCTCCTTATGTTTATATAATGTTATTGGCTCACAGTAATGTTACCAGTACTTATAAGTTGCAGAGGACTGGGCTGTTTATTACAATTTCAGGAGGGTCTGCTGCTTTAATTTACCTTAGACTGCTCACATTTACTCACCAGAGCTAATTCAAACCTGAAACCCAATTTGAGCCTCAAGTCATTGAAAAGTGTCTTAAGTACGACTTAAGTCCAAATCCCACACTCAAATTCCCATCTTTCTGATGAACACCTAAATGGTAAGTGGACTTGTACTTATGATGAACACTTAATCTGCAAATATTTGCAAGTTTATACTTGTTTTTCTGTGCTGCTATTAATACGACTGGTTCTGTGACATATGGCAGCTAACGATGCATAGCATGATCTCAGTGGGGCAAGGAAATTACTAAAACAATCCAAAAGCTCTACAGCTTAGTCTTCCAATGTTCTGAGCTTTCTCAATGGAAAATTTGCTTTTTATATAAAAAAGGTAATGTACTGCATGATTGGCTGCCACTAAATGGCTATAAGCTGACCTCCCAATGGGGGAAAAAAAGTTAATTAGTCATGAAACAGCCTCTACCCTGTAAAAATATCTGTAAGGAAAAAAAAAAAGATGCAATATTTCCTTTTTGGATTGTGTTATGCGTTTGTGGTGAAGCACAGACTGGGTGAAGCCTTAAGGAACAGGTATGAACTATGACCTGATGTTTGTACATTGTAACCAACTGCGCCAGCTTCCTGCTTATCCTATTTTTTGGACTAAACCCAGAGGAAACAACTGAAACTTCGTTACTGTCAAAATTCCCTTCATTCATCCTTTCTAAAAAAAAAGTACAGTTTTCCATGAAGCCCTGAAGCTAATGAATTTTATTTACTTTTTTCTTATTTGTGATAAAATATCCATGCTATTCACCAAAGGCCTACTGGCCTCAAGTTTAGATGAAATTAGAAATCTATAATTCAGTTCACACTTCAGAAAGTGTGCCCAGCAGTCTAACGTTGAGAAAGACACACATGCACACAATCACAGAGGCAGGAAAGAGGAAAGCGTTGACGGAGAATAGGGAGGAAAGGGGGAAATTAAATTTCCTATGCCTCTGCCGATCACACTGCTTGTGGCATAGTAAAGTCCCTCGAAGAAAACTCCACCCTGAATAATGAACTATACGTGCTTGGCAATATATTGCTTTTTTTTTAAATTCATACAAATACAGCAAGTGGCAAACTCAAAACATAGCTCCAAACATCAAATAAGATCTTACCACTAACAGTTTAGCAAGGAGCATAAAGAAGAGTTCAATGCTTGATCCTCTAACATGATATTTACCACATTTTTCTGATATAATTGCTTATAAAGGAAACTGTGTAAAGCCCTGTTCATATCATCAACTTTATTTTTTTTTTTCCCGCCCCCCCACAAGTCTTTGCCGGCTGATGATGTAGCCTCAAAGATCCAACTTAGTGGGATGTTATTGAATTTTCAGCAGGGGTGGAGGGTGAGCTGGAAAATATATTGCTTGGGAGTTTTTCACCAACACTCAGACCAATTTCATCAGACATTAAACATGGAGAGAAATCACTACCCTTTGAAAGGTGGTAGAGAAAAATGAACAAAGGCAGGAAAACACAAGATCTATTGCCTCAGATATTTACAGAAAAAAAAAGAATAAAAAATGGCTCCAAGCGTGAGTTTAACCAGATTCAGACAAACACTTTACCTTTTCATTCTGCGCAGCATCTTTGTATTGTACTTGTTAGACTTCATTACAGCGATCGATGCTTCCTTGCTTGACAAAAGTAACAGAGTCCATGTTTTGATGGTAAATGTGACAAAATTATTGGTATTTTCAAGTGGCCAGTTTTAAAATCTTAAAAAAGACACAGTTGTTAAAAGTAAGGTATGGGGTATCAATATGAGGACAGTTCTGGAAAAAAGGGGGGTAATGGGACAGTATGGAAATTTGCTATAGAATTTGGTAACTAATTTCATGGTTTTATTTCAGCAGTTGAAGTAAATCCATGTCTCAATGTCATGTCTATGTCACAACGACTACGATAGTTTAGCCATGAACAGCACCTTCACTACTTTATTCCTACCTGCTAAACCAGCGGTGCCCAAGTCAGGTTCTCGAGATCT
The DNA here is from genome assembly GCA_037177535.1 of Pseudomugil gertrudae. NCBI lineage: Eukaryota > Metazoa > Chordata > Actinopteri > Atheriniformes > Pseudomugilidae > Pseudomugil > Pseudomugil gertrudae. Next base: position 7,593,430 of record JBAMHV010000005.1, on the reverse strand, counting down.
ACTGTCCTGTAACTTTTTAGAAAATTCTCAAATAAGGTTTGTATTTCTCAAACTGCTTTTAGGGGTGGTGTGTGTGAGGGTCATGGGGGGGAATTATGGCATACCATAAAGAAATAAATTACATGATTATGCAATGAAATTCTAGCCATCCAGTGTTGATGTCATTTTGCATAACACATAGGCCATCAATCCATCCATCCATCACCTGTACCGCATATTCCAATTCAGGGTTGCAGGTAGCTGGAACCTATCCCATCTATCTGTGTGAAAAGCATGGTTTAGACACATAAGCTGTTAAAAAATGTGTATACCACTGCAGTTAGCTTGAATCCTTAACCATTAGAAACTGGAACAAATGCTTTATTATTATTTTTTTATTATTATTATTATTATTATTATTATTATTTTACTCAGTCAGTACATTTTGTTTAAACCTTTCCATAACATTATACATTTGATTGTGAGCCTTACTGTTCTTACAAAATAACTGGTGAATGCTTTCAGCCTTTGTATTCTTTCAGGATTTTTATTCATAATTAAATGAATCACTTAAAAGTGATGGTTTAAGTGAAGTGGAATCAAATCCATTTAGCTATTAGAGCTTTCAATGACCAAATAGATTGGTCATTTATAACCTAAGTCCACATTTTTCTTGAAATAATGATGCTAGCGTGAAATTGATTGCAGCTCTCCAATAGAAAGGTGCAAGTATTAAATCTATTATATCTTCAAGGGCACCACACTGGGTTAATTTGTGACTTTTTAAAATTCAACTGAAGCTGTTTTCCTTTTTCCTCCTGTGTTTTGTAGATCGTTGTCTCCTTTGCATCTTTTTGGTGTTATTAAATCATATTTGGTGTTAAATCATATTTTTGTGTTTCAGTGTCTGCACTTCACTTTTTTGCAAAAAAACCCCCAAAAACATATGAAGTACAATCTAAATTCTTTCTTCCTGGAATCCTTTCGATCTTTTCAGCTTTTTTCTGGATAATCTTCTGAATTATTTAGTCTTTAAAACTGCATATCTCTATTGATATACAGATTCAGTTGAGTGTTGGGTTTCACTATCTCTCCTTTTCATAGATCTTTTCCAACCAGAAAGCATCAAGCACTTTATCTGAGCCTTTCATATGATTTAATAATCTTTTCCATCAACTCAAAGTATTGTTGCTCAAAGAAATGTAAATATATTGTCCACCACTACAGTTTGAAAATGTTTAGTATGACATGTACAAAAAAAGGGTTTAATTATTTTCTTTTTTGATAAAGGATTTTGGTGCATTCATACACATTTGAGGCTTGAACACAACCTCTATAAAAAGTACCCCACAAGAGCCCTGCAGCTACTCCAGTTAACCCCTTAGGCCATCTGCCATGGCCTCACCTGAGGGCCACATCTGACAGGCAATCAATAAGACATCCCCCAGCTGTGGTGGTCAGCCTCTGTGGCATATGTTGCTCTGACACCTGTTTGTTTGGCATTTTCTCAACTGGTCTTAAAAGATAAAAATGCATGGATTTTTGTTTTATGGAGTTCAGGGAATTTTAAAAAAATATTTTTCATCCAACAATTTACATATTGCAGTGTAGCAGGTTTTAAAAAATGTTTTTAAAGATAGAAACGATAAAGAGGGATATCTAGCCAATTAATTTACAAGTCAAACCAAAGCTCTCCTTTAAAAATAGTCATATAATTCAATTTGAGAGTGTTCAGTTATCCTGACCATAACTTGTCAAAAACTACATGATCATGAATTTTAAAAGGAGTGCATATATGGAATGGGTTAGAAGATAAGCTAAAAAGATGTGCAAATATAAGTCATTTTAAAAAAGTATACAAACAAAATGTTTTTGAAATGTATTGTGAAATGAGCTGATTGTATGGTGTATGGGAAATAATGATGTAAACAATGTTTCTCACTGTGCTAACCTCATGGAATATTTAAACTACGCTCTTTATTGTCTAAGATAAATAATATATATAAATTATGTACAAGAGGAGTAGGACTTAAATAAGCTTTGCTTCTTCCTACTCATTTTTTGTACATTTTATTGAATATTTCATTTGATTACTAAGAAAGAAATAAAAATTAAATGTCTAATTGTACTTGTGTGTACATTTTTTATTAACTGTTTTTTATGCTCAAAAAGAAACCAATAAACAAACAAATTAGGGTTGTAATGACAACTTGAGGATGGCTGGTTTGCTTATGAAGTTTATTGTCGACAGATGGTCCAGATGTTGCCTCTAAGCAAACGCTCCTGACATGATTGCTGGGAATAGTTAAAATGGTCCTATTTGTACATAATGAGTATGTGCCTTGGTCATGTTCACACTTAGCAACTTCATCCATGCATTACCTAACTGACAATTGAAACTGCCACATTATGGAAATACTTTATATTTCCTTTTTTAATATAGCTTTTATGTAGGTCAGTTAGGATGAGAATCATGTGGATGAACTAATACAACACGTTCATGAGTCAAGGTGATATGCAAATGCTTGGTTGTGAACTAGTATTGCATTTGTTACACACAGGCTAAAACTGCAGTCATAGAATAGTTAATTTAATAAAGTTATTAGATACAAAATGACAAAATGTTTAATATCTTTATCACTTAAATTCATTATGCATATTTCTGGGCCCTTTAGTGCCTTGCAGCACCACAAGGTGTAGATCATAACTTTTTTTCCAGCCCAGAGAATCACTTGAAAGCTACATTTTGCCTTGTGGCACCATGTCACGTGGCAACAATTGGGTTTTGACATTCGACAAGGAAATCAGAGAAAATATTATTGAAAAAAGCACAGAAAAGATAGAAAGACAGATTAGAGTAGAGACAGGAGGCAACACAAATGTATAAGCATTCAATGCGAGAGTGGGGCAAAGTTAAAAAATCTGCCAAACCTTCAGTAGTGCAGATTTGACCCCTTAAAGCCTGATTTAAGAAGAACTGGGCAGGAACATCTCATTTTTAAAATCTGAAAACTGTATTTGACCTTTTAACAAAATGTGAAAAAGTGTATATTTACTATTTATTAACATGTAACAGGTCAAAATTAATCTAGTGTAATCTTCTGCTTTCTGGTATTAACCAGAGTGCAGGAGACCTGTATCATAAGGTGAACAACAGGGTTTTGAGTAAAGTTTCCACCACAGCGAGATGCAAAATGTCTTGGAAACAGTACGTATTAAATCTGATACGTTGGGTCTTAAAGGGTTAATACATTGGCTGGTGGTGTGACGAGGATTAGACGAAGAAGATAAAGTTTGTTGTTGGTGTTATGTGGCTATGATAATGAGCTATTGGACACCATCAATAGCTTTTGCTCAAATTGAAATGAATCTTATCTCATGAAGATTTTTACTTTCAACAACTCTAAAAGTCAAAAGCATATTTTCTTGATGAATGTTTTTCATACTTCAGGAAATTGTGCCTGCTTCTGTTTGATTGAACAATAATTTGATTTGAGCCCAAGATACTGTCACTTTTACTGTGATGCTTCAAAGGTTTTGCTTTAACAAGAGTAACCGAGCTAGACAAAGTTTGCAAGGTTGGATAGCACGGTTTATATCAAAAGGTGGTGGGGCAGATGTTCTAGGAGTTGAAAGGCGGTCAGGACTTAAGGGTGGAAATAATTGGTACACTAAGAAAAGTCAGGGTTGTGAATGGAGCTCACTAGTTATTCTGCAATATCTATAATAAGGAGGTCAGCAGTGTTCCAATATAAGGTGAGACAAAGGTAAGGATCAGATGGCAAATGGAGTATTTCTGGGTGGGAAAAAATAAGTAGCATGCAAGAAGGAAACTTTGAAACACACAATAATCTTGATCTTAAACTTCATTTTAATTGCAACATGATATATACTGTATATCACATAATTGTTTGAGTAATAATATATGTGGAAACTTTCATATTATCCATGCATAGCATGGTGTTAAAATTGCTGCCCTATGGTGTAATTTGGTTACTTTACTACACAATAATTAGTAAAAAAAAAAAAAAAAGGGGGTCACTTTTTATTTATACTGTTAATAGGTGTAACAAATTGATGTTACATGAATAAATGCACAGTCAACTGATTCTATACCTTCATCTTTAAACTGTTTGTTCCTGTGCTCTTACCAGATAAAAACATAGTGCAGGAACAAGCGGCTAAACCCCCTTTCTTGGAAATTCATAATGTCAGGGGGATTTCTTATCTGTGAAAACCTTTAGCAAACACATTCTGATTGCATACTATCAAATACCTGAGTAACTACATAGCAAAGACCATGGAATCAAACTTTCCCGAATCCAACACCTTCCTGCAGTTTTTATGTTTTCCTACTTTAACACATCTGTTTCAAATCAGTGCAACATTACCAGTAAATTTGACCTATAAATAAATCAGTAGAACTACATTGAGAATGAGTTGACCATTAACAGCTTAACCGTTGCTGTTTTGTGTCACTATTCTCTGATTCTGACCTGCATTTTCCTGACCTGCACTCTCTCCTGTCCTTCCCATTTTTCATCTCTCCCTCTTTGCAATGATAATCATGCACAAATACATTATATCCAACTAGATTAAAAATACTATAATATGAACAAAGTACTCTTAAGCATACTAATAACAAAGTGCTAAAGTCAAATAAGAAATTATTATTAGACTTAGACCATCTATATGCCAGGTTCTAAAGCTGCTAAGATTGAAATGAGGTTTTCAAACTTATCTCAACAGGTGAGATGTCTGGTAACTGGTAATCCCCAGAAACATGAAAAGGCTGGTAAATAATCAATATGCAGATGTTCTTATCTCTCTCTAACAGTTTGCACATGAAGCTGATGGAAAGAAACAAAATTGTGACCTTCACTAAAGCTGGTATGGCAGGAAAAAAAATCAAGTGTACACTTAGATGATGCAGCCAATGACGACATTTGCATACTCATAGATGACTAACAGCCGAAAGTCTGAAAATTATGTGTGCATGTATTGGATTCCTAATGCAGCTGCTTCACAGGTGCTCATTTTGTATTCATAAAGCACAGAGTGGAAAGGATTTTGACTTCTAAGCAGTAATTGCTATCATTGCTGTCATTATTTATTTTTAGATTAAGATGAGAGATAATGGATGGAAAATAATCACAATGTCAATCAGTAACTACATCGATGGCTACGTTGCTGCCTGTTTCTTCTGACAAGGTGCTGGGTATTTGACTGCCATGTGTTTGCATGACCATGTCAGAAAGATAAATCAAAACATCCTGATGGATTTCCATTAAACGTTTTGTAAAGATGAAACAAGGGCCTAGGAAAAAAAAAAACATTAAAGGATTGTGCTAATATGAATCCACTCATTATATTAATCAAACCTAATTTATAAACATCATGTAGCTATTGCTGGGAACCCAGAGAACATTTAGCTTAAAGTCTTGTTTTGAGATTTCCCATATAATATCAGGAAGATCTGAGCAACAATGTGATTTCCATAAAGCTAAGGGAAAAAAATGCATGAGAAGAAATTACTAAACTCCAGAACATAAAATATCCAAGACATCAGCTGTCACTGTGATCACAAGTTTCCTTTGCTAATCGCAGCATACTTACAGCGACTGGCACCACACCGGTAATCTATAATCCAGTGAAGCAGTACACAAGTGAAGCTCTAGGACCAGTTTCAGCTGGGAGCGGTTAGAAGGGGGTCCTGAAGTTTGGGCACATCTGATACATGAAAATATAGAAAATAAGGAAACCAGCAAGCAGTTGCAACAGAAAATGCTGTTGTGTTGTTTGCAATTTTCTATGCAGATATGGAGATGAAATAAGAAGTACTACATCTTTCAAAGGAATTTTTAGGTCAACAACAGAAGCACTTTGATTATATCCATTACAATTTTAACTGAATAATACTGCAATAGTGTGTATGATGCAGCATTTGCATTGCTGCAAGAGTTGATCTTCTTTTTACCCCACCACATATTGCTCAAATCATTTGAATAATTGATTAAGCTAAGATAATTTGATGGAGTACACTGCTCAGTAAATACTCTAGCCTTTTCATTATGAATGTCTTATGTGTACATGTGTTTGTTGCCCTGGCAGCTGCAATAAAACATCAGAATTAATTTAATCATCATGCATAATTGCACAAAGAAGTGACAGTCAAACCATATACAGTCTGTTAATTACTGCTCTAATAATAACAATATAGTAAAATTAGTATGTAGCTGCATTTTCCTGGGAGTTTCATCTGATCTGACAGTGGAGATTCACGTAGCCAGTTGCATGACTGAGAGTCATGATTTCTCCATCAGTGGTTTGGGGAATCCCTGTAAGTCAACTAGTTATTTTCAGGAACCTTTGGAACAAAGTGGTGTAGGAAGAGAAACATTAGAAGCAGCATATGCTAAATTAAAATAAACAGCCCCTCTTCATGTTTGAGAAACTTTAGGATGTTGTCTAAAGGACTTTGAACCAGCACCTTCTGAGTGGTTTTCAATTTTTACATTGTGTTTGCTGATGTTGAAGAAATGGAAGTGCTGATGCAGATGAACAATTGGAATCAGGCTAACAGAATAATCTAAAATACTGTTGTCTGAAACATTAATCTTCTTTTATATTCACAGGCTCCACCTTGGAAAAAAATGTGAGTTGATAATGGCTTAGGAAGAGTAAGATTCATAGTAGGCTATGGCGATGGTTTCTGATGTTACAGAATAAATGCTCCGTATAATTTCATTGGAAAGTTTCATAGCCAAGTAGTAAATACACCAAAAAGACTATCTTTATGAAAATTTTCAATTTTTAAGACCCAACAGCCTTACTAAATGAAATATTTAAGCTCCAACATACCTGAAACATCAGTTTGAAATCAGACTTGTCACAAATCTGATATTTACCCAAGAATTTGAAAATATTTGCGTTACAGCGGAGTGGAAAAGGCCACCTCACTATAATACAATTTAAAGTGCTCTAAATTAACACAAAAATAATACAAGTTATTTTTTTATTTGCACAATTGAGACATTATGCAGGTGAGATAACTGCTTAGGGGGATATCAAATATTTCACTTAAATGTTTTTAAAAAACAAAATTATACAAATTTAACATAACACAAGAATTACACGTCACAGAGAACATAGTATCAAATAGATAAATAAAATACAACTGAACAAAACAGGAAATGCCATTAGGATGAAATCCCTAGTTGTTTGTGTGGGTGCACAAATGGTGTGTTTATATTTAGGTGAGTATGTATGTAAACAAACAAAATTTTAAATCAAATGTAGTATAGTAATTATGACCCTAATCTATAATCAGAGATAATTCGTAGACCCACAAGTAAAACTTGAATATTAAAATGTTACTTTTACTTCTGCTGTTTATTTGTCACTGCAGTCACTTTAAATGAAAACATTGAATTTCAGATTAACTTGATATTTACACAAGCGTGTGTTTTATGTATTCTAATCCTGTTTGCATGAGATAAGCACACCTGATCGCTGGAAATTTTTTATGTTTACTCTGTGTTTAGGGAGGTTCACACAGCTTTAAAAAGCAACTTCAACTTACTCACTTTTAAGAAATAAATCCTGACATTCCCATCCCCCTTTGTGAAGTATTTATGTGATTACATCAATGCTGAAATTTAGTTTCACACCTTCGAACTGCTACTGTGTAAGGGGAATACTGCTAAAAGCAGCTTATTTGTTTAAAGTATTTGAAAACCTTACTTTTTTCTTCATGAAGCAGTACTTTTACATTTATAGATTATGTGATGCTGGGCTGTCTTTGATTTTATGAAAACATGTTAGGGGTTCAAGGCAACACTTGTGTAAATTGTAAAACTTGGAGCCAACCTATAATCGACAGTGCAGAATGATTTCTATATGTTGGTTATAAAATAATACATTTGAGTCAGCAAGCTGTTATTTTCTATAGGAAAATGCAAATCATCTGAGAGTCTCACTGCCTTGTATAATAAATAACAAATACAGAGATGATAAAACTACACAATAAAAGAAATATGGTTATATATATTGATTTGAGGATAATTTTGTTCATTTTACATTGCATTCATAGCATTATTTAAGGGAAATTTGTATCTCATTAAGTCAGTGTTGACAAGGTTTTGTCAAAAATTAACTGAACTGGAAAACATTTTTAGCATTTGACAATCCCCAATTAACTAAAAGCCCATAACAGGTAGAATCACAAATGTATCAGGTGGCTTTTAATGACTGAAATAGCTACTAAATTAAGTGTGCAGTTGGATCTTTGAGTGAATATTTGTTTTATTTACCTTCCTTTTACTGAAAATGTCTTTTGAATGTCATGATAATGGGGATCATCTTGACTGGTACCATTCTGTACACCCTTATTGCATTGCAGTCTCCGGCAAAACCCCATCTGTCAGACTTCCATTAGGAATTTCATGATGGCTTGCTCTACCAAACCAGTCCAATTAGATTCAATCACAGTTCTGACTCATTCCTTTAGGATCTTTTCATGTACGACTCCTATTAGGCCAATAGCCTCCTAGGCTTAACAAAGATTTCATAGCAGTGAATGTAATAGATCACTCTAAGCTGCTATATTTTTTGGCTGTTTGAGTAACTAGTCATTTACATCTGAAAGCAAGTCTTCAAATTAAGCTCAGTGTTCTGAAATGTCTGGATAACATAATACAATGTTTAATTAACTTTTCAGTTATTAATTAAACCAGCCAACATATCTTCTGATGAAAATAACATATTTTACAAGGGTTTTTAAATACTTAAAACTTGCTTAAAGCACAAAAATGACTCGTACATTGATCATAAAAAATCCATATCCCTGAAATGGCTTAGATGTAGATGTTTTATATAATATAGTTGGGGATCTATTGCTTTGCAAACTGTGGTAACCTCTAAGACCAAATTGAAATTAAACAAGTGCAAACAAGTACAAAAGCCCGGGGCTTGGTATGTAAATGAACAGCTGATAATGCGCTCTTAAACGGCAACATTAGATAATTGTTCCCTATCCCCAGCTGTTATGTCCCCCACCTCTCATGGTGATTGATGTCTTAGGTCTTATTAAGCGGCAACTGCTGGCGGCTAAAAGTAAAGACTTGTGGAAGTGCAAACATTTGAAGTTCACCTCTCATTCGCTAGGGGCTCGCGTCCAAACGGAGTCAATCCCCATAGATGACCATGTTAAATAGGCCAACTTGATGGCTGAAATAAACATGTTGACAGCCTGTTTCAAATTCTACTTAAAGTTTTATTGTCTTGATCAAACCAAAGTTTTTCATTTAGGTGCTGTTGGGTTGGCTGTTCTGGTCTGAAAGCAGCACAAATGTAAAATGTAAACAAAATACGTTTGGTTTTATTTATTTATTTCAGGTGAACTGTTACAGTATGGCCTTTGCTGTTTTGTTTGTACATCATACTCAGCAAGTTAGGATAAAAACAAAAACATGGCAAACAACCTAGATAAAAAATACAGCAACATAAGAAATAAAAATGCTGTCCTTATAAACACTGGCAGACTTTTAATGAGTAATTGCCATCCATCTTTCTGTACAATCTATAAGTCTTATGTAGGATTTTTGAGGCTATGTTTTTGAAGTTATCATCTAGATTAGTGGTGTCAAGATCCAGTCCTCGAGGGCCAGAATCCAGCAGGTTTTGCTGTTTACCTGCACTAACACACCTGATTCAAACAAATAGATCCAACAGCTTCTTGTCAACCTATTAAGTAATTTGAGTCAGCTGTGTCGAAGCATAGAGACAACAAAAACCTTCTGGACACTGGCCCTCCAGTACCCGAGTTTAACACCCCTGATCTAGACACTGAAGTGCTTAGGTGGAAATTTCACAGCCATGGTGTTGATGGTGTGTTTCGCTTGTGAAGTGTAAATGCTCTCATTTAAAAAGCCCGTTAACAAGATTAAAATGAAACTTTCACTTTCAACAGATGCAATCTTTAAAATTCTCAACAACACAAATACATTCTCAGGTCTTAGACAACTAAAAAATACAAGATTTAACAGATTCTCTGTCTGGGATTTGACCACAGTGTGGGTGCCTCAGAGGCTGAACAGCTCCTGTTAGACCAACATAACTTGGATGTTCAGGCTAGAGGCTTTGAGTTTAGGATGATTACATGACTGTTCTCCATGTCTTTCAGCTGGAGTCTCAGGAGACGTAATCTCTAAGGACAGGGCCATATCTGTATATTGTAACCGTATGTGACAGGCAAGTTCATGTTGCTGTTCACCCCACAAACTCTGTAAAAGTTTCCTGTTGTTGAAATGAACATGTTTGTGAAAACAGAGGACATGACGAAAATGTCTACTGTTGCTTTAGTATGGCACATTGCCAACTGATTACTCAGTTTCCCTCATTTTTCTTCCTTTAGGCAGGGCCAGCATGAGGTTAGCTCTCTAATCTGGAGCGCTAATGATAGCATGGCAGGGGTAGTACGCTTCCCTCTTCTCTCCCTTCCTCCCTCTGTGTCTCCATCTATTTAACTATACTCTCACCACTTCATATTGTCTCGTTGAATTTTACATCAACAAATATTCCAAAGTGTTATGAATAAATTTTAAGCAGACTTTGTGCTGGAACGTGGAAAACTAAAAATGGGCAAATTAATTCATAGTAAAAGAAAAGTATGTAAATCTGTTTTTGTTCAATAATCCAGCAGCGATCACAAGAGGCACTAAAGTACCACGGAAGTACAGAATTGGGCCTCTTGAAATGAGTATTAGCAAGAGATTGTTCCAAATAATTCCGGTCTCCCAGAATAATGCAGTGACTCATGAATACCACCTTGCTTCCGCGAACCAAAGTGAATATCAGAAACAAAGCACCAAGTACAGCTTCACCCACTCAACTTTTATTTATATTGCATACTTGGCAGAATCCCAGCTACATATTGTTGCCCAGCTTACACCAAGTGAAAAAGTGCTCTGAAAGATTTATCCTTCACTCAATGCAGTAAATGCAGTAAAAAAAGAGGAACAAACAAACAAACAAAAAATGGGTTATATTATACAATAACAGATGACACAATTTTAAATGATACAGCTTTATAGATATAGTTTTGTAGAAACTGGGAAAGTGGAAAACTTGTTTTCTGTTAAAACCCAATAATTTTCTGAAGCAACTTTTATTTGTCTAAAATGTACCTACATATGTTTAATAAGTCATTTGGCCAAGTGCATGCACACCATATTTTAAAAAACAAAAAAAATAGTACTTGAATGAATGAATCGTATGGTGGAACTCTTGGGAGGCTCAGGTAATGAAATGTTCACGAGTCACAACACATCCACAAAAGGTCAAGAGCACTTTTGTGGTGCGGCTCTCCCTCAAGGAGAGCACAACTTTAACGACAGACACAAAGGTTACATTAACCTCCTTAAGCTAGCTGATTGTGTGATAAGTGCAAAGTTATTTTTACAAGTCTCACTTCTATAGCTCCAACTATATTTAATTGCAGTGCAGTAGTGAAACAGTTTTTGGAGGACAAAAAAAATGCACATACAGGTATGCTTGATATTTATAAATGTGAATAAGAAAAGGCCAATGTTTTCATAGTGTTTGTTTGGCACACCCTTGGCTCAATAGAGGAAAAAATTTCAAGAATAATAAAGGTATGAATAAATTAAACAATGCAACACTATTCAATCCATTTAGAGGACATGCTCATGTGAACGGCAGGAAAATGCTGTGATGGGTGAAATGGCAACATGACAGCAAATCGAGTGCCTGCTAACATGATAAAATGCAACATTAAGAGAAATGGCCACAGCACACCAATACTGCATGTCAAAAATGTAGGTTGTAATCAGGCATGAACATCCAGGTGATTTTCCCACCCGTGTACATCTGGTTCACATGTAAGACATGCAGAGGCAGTGGAAGTGAATGGTACTTCAGGTTACTTCTTATTATCATTAACCCCATGATGCTTCATTGCTTCATTCATTATTTATTCATTCATTCATTATTAATATTTAAAATATTGTGAATTGGACAGAACGCAATGATTCTGTCCCACAGGATATCTAGAATTTAGTCTTCCATCCATTCATATTCTACCACTGCAGGGGCATTAGCCTAAGGAGGATTTAGTCTTTCAAGCTCAAAATTAATTGTGCATTATCAAATGTGATCTAACACATAACGAAGAAGAGGAAATATAGCAAGTAGAACTAGAAAATGCAACACCCAGGATGAAAGTAGACATGAAAGAGGACGGAATGATGGCGGTCTTGGAACTGATGACAGAAAAATCCTGAAGACTTTGGAACAAAAGCCTGGAGGGTGCAGGAACTTGGACTGTATAGTCTACTGAGGGTCTGCCTAACTTGTCATTGTTTTTTACTGCTTCCTTGTCCCCCAGTCAGCTCGTTCTCTTTATTTGCTGCGTTCCATTTCACGTTACAATCCACAAAGCCATGATACAAGAGTCAAAAATTGCTTTTCCCCATATGTGAATATTTTTTGTCATAAATATTGAACAAGTTTACTTGCGATTGTTGGCCATCCATAACATTTTGGAGTGGATTGTTAGGACAAACTGACCCTTAACACACCTCAGACCACAGGATAATCTCATAAGACCAGATAACTGCTTCCATTAGGAAACATAATCAGAAAACACGGCATTAATTTCCACTGTTACGCAGATGATTCACTGTTGTATCTATCAATTAAACCCAACCAGATGGACCAAGTTGAAAAGCTAAGCTCCTGTGTGAGGGACATAAAGACCTGGATGACAATTAATTATCTACTCCTAAACCCAGAAAAAACAGAGGTCATTATACTAGGTCCCAAAAACCTGAGAGATGCCCTCTCCGACCAGAGAAT